>JASVEL010005420.1:0-19235 GCA_032618575.1 Nicotiana noctiflora | reverse complement strand
CACGAAGGGTGATGCCGTGCCTTGATTTATTATTTATGCACGAAGGTTAATGCCGTGCCATGTTTATTATTTATGCACGAAGGTTAATGCCGTGCCATGTTTTATTGATTATGCACGAAGGATCATGCCGTGCCCCGTTATTGAACCATGTACGAAGGATCATGCCGTACTATGGATGTGAGGATGAGAGTAAAAGCATGAAGGGTGATGCCGTGTACTTTATTTGCTTATTTGGTGAGGATGAGAGTAAACGCACGAAGGGTGATGCCGTGCAACTGCTTGCTATTTCTTGACTTGATATTACTTGTGTTTTCATTTTACTTTGTTTTCCTTGTGAACTTATTAACTGTTGTTAATTGTTGAGTTCTTTGAGATATTCCTTATTGTGTTATTACTTGGTTATTTCTTGTTATTCTCTGGTATACATATATATTGAACTGCACATGTTTATGTGGGTGTCTGGTCCTAGGCTTGTCACTACTTCGCCGAGATAGGCCATGCACTTACCAGCACATGGGGTCGGTTGTGCTGATACTACACTTCTGTGCGTTTTTGCACAGGTCCAGGTTATGATCAGGAGCAACAGCAGTAAATCGATTACATGGGAGTTGATCACATTTGAGACCGAGGTAGCTTGCAGACGTCCGCAGGCCCGGCGTCTCTCTCTTTATTTATGTTACTAGCTGTAGTCTATTTGTTCCGAGACAAACAGAATTATGTTATATTTCTTTCAAACTTTTATGTGTAGTATTCAGTAGTAGTTCGTGAGTTGGTGACTCCACGTCTTGGGTAGAGGATTTCAGTATGATTTTCACCTTGTAATTAGTTATTTCTCTTTCGATAAAGTATTCCGCACTTATTTAATTAAAGTTATGGTTTGTTGATAAAATAATTATTAAATTGTGTTAAAAACAGGATAGTATGAATACAGTGGCTTGCCTAGCTACCACGAGTAGGCGCCATCACGATCCCGATGTTGGGGGAAAATCCGGGTCGTGACAAGTTGGTATCAGAGCTCTAGGTTACATAGGTCTCACCACTCGCGAACAAGCTTAGTAGAGTTTGAGAGGTAGGTACGGAGACGTCTGTACTTGTCCTCCAGAGTCTATTAAGTTAGGAAAGAGTCTCTCATTTGTTCTTTCTTGTCGTGCGACTTGTTCCTCAATTACTGATTGAATTTCTATTCTGTCCTTTCGCAGATGGTGAGGACACGCGCTTCTTCGTCCGCTGACCAGCAGCCCGAGCCCCAGGCAGCTCCCGTGAGGGGCAGGGGCCGAGGCCGTATCAGAGGCCGTGGTAGGGGTAGAGCTCAGCCCCAGGCAGCTACTCCAGAGGTGGAGCCTCATATTGAGATTGGCGAGGAGGTTCCAGTTCCAGCAGCTCCAGTGGGCCCAGCTCAGGTTCCAGGAGAGGCTTTATTTACCCCGGATCTTCGGGAGGCTTTGGTCAGGATAGCGGGATGGACAAGCATTGCCGGAGCGGGCTTATTATCAGTTGCACCACCCACTTCTCAGGCCGGAGGAGGGGCCCGGACTCCTATTGCTCGTACTCCGGAGCCGGTAGCTCCTCAGCCTCAGGCACCAGTGGTTCAGCCAGCTGTGGCCACTCAGTCAGGTACCACGGCTCATGCCGGAGATGGAGCGGCCATGACTTCTGATTCTTTATGGAGACTTGATCGGTTCTCCAAGCTGTTTACCACTACATTCAGCGGTGCCACATCAGAGGATCCTCAGGACTTTTTATTCAGTTGCCATGAGATTCTCAAGACTATGGGGATCGTGGAGAAAAATGGAGTTGACTTCTGTACCTTCAAGCTTGCAAGATCCGCCAAGACTTGGTGGAGAGATTATTGCTTGACTCGACCAGCAGGGTCCCCAGCTCTATCATGGGATCAGTTTGCGGAACTATTTCTAGAGAAGTTTCTCCCTGCTACTCAGCGGGATGTACTTCGGAGGCAGTTTGAGTGCCTCCATCAGGGCTCTATGACGGTCACACAGTATGAGACGAGATTTGTCGATTTGGCTCGTCATGCAGTGGTGATACTTCCCACAGAGCGGGAGAGGGTCCGCAGGTTTATAGATGGGCTTAATCAGCCAATTAGACTCCAGATGGCTATGGGCGTGGGGAGTGGCATATCATTTTAGGAGGCAGCTAATGCAGCACGCAGAGTTGAGATGGCTCTTGCTTGGGGAGGCGGTTATTCTTCAGACAAGAGGCCTCGTCATTCAGGCAGGTTTAGTGGTTCTTCTTCTGGTGGCAGAGAATCCTTTGACAGAGGCCAGTCTTCCAGGCCTTTCCATTCCGCCCTTCAGGCTTTACAGGGTGGACCAGATGATTTTCGTGGGCATTATTCAAACTAGCCTCCTATTAATGCTCAGCCTCTTCAGAGTGTTCGTGGAGGCCATTCAGGTCGTCAGGGCCAGCAGCCCTATTAGTTTAAGAGTTGCTACGGTTGTGGTGACCCATGTCATTTTATCAGGTATTGCCCTCGAGCAGCAGGCAACTCTCAGCAGCGGGGTCCTCGTCCTATGATTCAGGACCCAGCTGACCCTCAGCCTGCCCAGCCAGCCAGAGGCGGGGGTAGAGATTATAGAGGTGGAGGTCGAGGCCGTAGAGGTGGAGACCGTCCAGCCAGAGGTAGAGGTCAGCCAGTTGATGGTCGTCCTAGAGATGCAGCTCACAGGGGAGGTGCAGATCCCCGATTCTATGCTTTACCAGCCAGGCCAGAGGCAGAGGCATCAGATGCCGTGATTACAGGTACTATTCTTGTGTGTGGCAGAGGTGCTTCAGTATTATTTGACCCTGGATCTACATATTCCTATGTGTCTTCCTACTTTGCACCGTATTTGGCCATGCCCAGCTATGCTCTAGATATTCCATTTTATGTGGCTACACTAGTGGGTGACTCCATTGTAGTCGACCGAGTGCATCGTTCGTGCGTAGTTATATTTGGGGGTCTTGAGACCCGTGTTGATCTGTTGCTTTTGGACATGGTGGATTTTGATGTCATATTGGGGATGGACTGGTTGTCCCCATACCATGCTATTCTAGATTGTCATGCTAAGACCGTGACCTTAGCCTTGCCAGAATCACCCCGATTAGAGTGGAAAGGTACCTCAAGCCACTCCGTTCGCACTGTTATTTCCTATGTTAAGGCTCGACGCATGGTCGAGAAGGGGTGTCTAGTTTATCTGGCTTATGTTCGTGATTCCAGCGCAAAGGTTCCTTCCATTGAGTTAGTCCCTATTGCACGGGAGTTCCCTGAGGTTTTTCCTTCAGACCTGCCGGGCATGCCACCCGACAGGGATATTGATTTCTGTATTGATCTAGCACCGGGCACGCAGCCCATCTCTATTCCACCCTATCGTATGGCCCCGCCGGAGCTAAAAGAGTTGAAAGATCGGTTGCAAGACCTTCTTGAGAAGGGCTTTATCAGGCCCAGTGTTTCCCCCTGGGGAGCACCTGTATTATTTGTAAAGAAGAAAGATGGCTCGATGTGGATGTGTATTGATTACCGGCAATTAAACAAAGTAACAATAAAGAATAAGTATCCACTACCGAGGATTGATGATTTGTTTGACCAGCTCCAGGGAGCGAGGGTATTCTCAAAGATAGACTTGAGGTCGGGCTACCATCAGCTGAAGATCAGGGCGGCTGACATTCCTAAGACAACCTTTCGCACTAGATATGGGCATTATGAGTTCTTGGTCATGTCCTTTGGGTTGACCAATGCCCCAGTAGCATTCATGGAGTTGATGAATCGGGTATTCAGGCCTTACTTAGATCCGTTCGTGATAGTCTTCATAGATGACATCCCGGTGTACTCCCGCAGCCAGGAAGAGCACGAGCAGCACCTCAAAGTGGTTCTTCAGACTCTGAAAGATAACCAGCTATATGCCAAATTTTCTAAATGTGAGTTCTGGCTGAGTTCGGTAGCATTTCCGGGTCACATTGTATCGGTGGAAGGTATTCAGGTAGACCCAAAGAAGATTGAGGCAGTCCAGAATTGGCCTCGACCAGCTTCAGTGACTGAGATCCGGAGTTTCTTGGGATTAGCAGGTTACTACCGTCGATTTGTAGAGGGGTTTTATTCTATTGCAGCCCCGATGACCAGGTTGACCCAGAAGGGTGTTCAGTTTCAGTGGTCAGAGGAGTGTGAGGCGAGCTTTCAGAAGCTCAAGACAGCTTTGACCACCGCACCAGTGTTGATACTACCTACAGGTGCAGGGCCTTATACAGTTTATTGTGACGCATCTTGTACAGGGCTTGGAGCGGTATTGATGTAGGATGGTAAGGTTATCGCTTATGCTTCGAGGCAGTTAAAGATACATGAGAAGAATTATCCAGTTCATGATCTTGAGTTAGCAGCAGTGGTTCATGCCTTAAAGATCCGGAGGCATTATCTATATGGTGTGACATGTGAGGTGTACACTGATCACAAAAGCCTACAGTACTTGTTCAAGCAAAAGGAGTTGAATCTACGACAGCGGAGATGGTTAGAGTTGCTAAACGACTATGATGTTACTATCTTATATCACCCAGGTAAGGCCAATATGGTGGCCGATGCATTGAGTAGAAAGTATGCCAGTATGGGTAGTCTTGCATACATCCCTGTCAGTCAGAGACCATTAGCTCTAGATGTACAGGCCTTAGCCAACCGGTTCGTGAGATTAGACATTTCCGAGCCTAGCAGGGTGTTAGCCTACACGCACGGTCGCTCGTTCTTCTTTATTAGAGCGTATCCGTGAGAGGCAATTTGATGATCCTCATTTGCGTGAGTTGAGAGATACGGTACAGCGGGGAGGTGCCACATAGGTAAATCTAGATGATGATGGGGTATTGAAATTGCAGGGTCGAGTTTGTGTGCCCAATGTCGAAGAGAGTTGGAGAGTTGATCTTAGCGGAGGCCCACAGTTCGCGGTATTCGATTCACCCAGGCGCCGCGAAGATGTACCAGGACTTATGGTAGCACTATTGGTGGCGCAAAATGAAGAAAGATATCGTTGCGTATGTCGCTCGGTGTCTAAATTGTCAGCAGGTGAAATATGAGCACCAGAGACCTGGTGGTGTATTCCGGAGGATTGAAATTCCCGAGTGGAAATGGGAGCGGATCACTATGGACTTCGTTACTGGACTTCCTTTGACTCGGAGGAAATTTGATGCTATTTGGGTCATTGTTGATAGGTTGACCAAGTCAGCACACTTTATTCCAATATCTGTCTCCTACTCGTCGGAGAGGTTAGCGGAGGTTTACATTAGGGAGATTGTTCGTCTCCGTGGAGTGCCAGTATCTATTATCTCTGATCGGGGTACGCAGTTTACCTCGCGGTTCTGGAGAGCGGTCCAGCAGGAGTTAGGCACCCAGGTTCAGTTGAGTACAGCATTTCATCCTCAGACGGATGGCCAATCCGAGAGGACTATTTAGATTCTAGAGGACATGCTTCGAGCCCTGTGTTATTGATTTCGAAGACTCGTGGGATCAGTTTCTGCCATTAGCTGAGTTTGCCTACAATAACAGTTACCAGTCTAGCATCCAGATGGCTCCGTATGAGGTGTTGTATGGTAGGCAATGTCGATCACCAGTTGGATGGTTTGAGTCGGGAGAGGCACGGTTGTTGGGTACAGACTTAGTACAGGACGCCTTAGACAAGGTCAAGACTATCCAGGAGAGATTGCGTTCAGCCCAGTCCAGAGAAGACTTATGCGGATCGTAAGGTTCGAGATGTAGAGTTCATGGTTGGTGAGCGGGTATTGCACCGAGTATCGCCTATGAAGGGCGTGATGAGGTTCGGTAAGTAGGGCAAACTCAGCCCTAGGTATATTGGTCCATTTGAGATTCTAGACAGAGTGGGAGGGGTGGCTTACAGATTAGCTTTGCCGCCTAGCTTATCAGTCGTGCATCCAGTTTTTCACGTATCTATGCTTCGGAGATACCACGGCGATCCCACACATGTGTTAGACTTCAGTACTGTCTAATTGGACAATGATCTATCTTACGAGGAGGAACCGATGGCCATTCTAGACCGGCATGTTCGATAGTAGAGGTCGAAGAGTTATCCTTCTGTGCGTGTTCAGTGGAGAGGTCAGCCTCCTGAGGCATCGACCCGGGAGTCCGAGTCCGATATGCGGAGCCGCTACCCTCATTTGTTCCCCAACTCAGGTACTTCCTTCTCTCGTCCGTTCGAGGACGAATGGTTGTTCTAGAGGTGGAGATTGTGACGACCCAAAGGGTCATCACTTATTTTATTAATCATTTCGAGCTTCTGAGGCCTTGAAAACCTCATTCTGTATTGCCTCGATTTACGTGCACGATCCGAGCATGTAGCCGGAAAGATTTTGTGATAGAAAAATATGAATTCTTTGAGAAATTTGGATAAAAATGATATTAATATTGATATGGTTGACTTCGGTCAACATTTTTGGTAAACGGATCAGGACCCGAGATTGGATGGTCCCGAGAGGTCCGTAGGAAAATATGGGACTTGGACATACGTCCGGAGTCGAATTCCGAGGCCTAGAGCCCAAGTTATGAATTTTTCTATGAAATTGTTTTTGATGTAATTGTTAAAGGAAATGAATTAATTGACCTTGGTATCGGGCTCGTATTTTGGTTCCGACGCTCGGTACAAGTCTTAAATATTATATATGTGATTTCTGTAAAGTTTGGTGACATTCGGATGTCGTTTGAGATGTTTTGGACCTTGAGTTCCAAGTATGAAAGTTTTGAAAACCAAAAGTATGAAAATCATGAACTTGAGGCTTGATTTGATGAAAATGATGTGTTATTGGCGATGTGATCGCACGAACAAGTTCGTAACGTGTCTTTGATGTTGTGTACATGTTTGGTTTGGAGCCCGGGGGCTCGGGTAAAGATTTGATAGGCCGTTGGATTAAATTCTGAATTTTTGCACTGCTGGTTTTTCACCCAGCTGTTGGCTTCGCAATTGCGAAGCATTTCTCGCAATTGCGAAGGGGACAGATCAAGGCAGGGCTCGCAAATGCGAACCCTGATCGCAAATGCGAACAACCCTTGTCCTGCCTATGTTCGCAAATGCGAAACAATAGTTCGCAAATGCGAACACTCCCTAGTCCTGCCTATGTTCGCAAATGCGAACAATAGTTCGCAAATGCAAACATTCCCTTATCCAGCTTTGTTCGCAAATGCGAACAAATGTTCGCAAATGCGAATAGTCCCCTATACTGCCTGTGTTCGCAAATGCGAACAATAGTTCGCAAATGCGAACATTCCCCTATCCTGCCAGTGTTCGCAAATGCGAACAAAAGTTCGCAAATGTGTGTGAGCACATGATTTTTGCATTGAGTAATTAATTCCAAAATTAAAATAAATATGTTTTGAGTGCAATTACTTGATTTGTTTGGAATTGGTTATACTTTTGTGTTTGAATAAGTAGAAATTAGAAGAAAATCAAAAAATAGGCTAGGTAATTAATTTGTAAGTTTAATTAGTTAGATTTTAAGGAAAAAAAAACTAGCAAAAATAGTTAAGTAGGGGAAAATAAAGGAAAAATAGCAGAAAAATTGCAAAAAATACTAGAAAATTAGAGTAAATAGGAAATTAGGATTTATAATTTTTCATAAAAGAAAAAAAAGAAAAAAAAAGTATAAAAGAAAATACATAAAAAATAAATTAAAATCAGAAAAATACAAAATATGTATAGATGTATTTGATTTGGGCCAAGAATGATTAAAAGCAGTGGCCCAATCTGCTTTGGACGGTCCGACCTTGTGTAAATCGATCCTCACCGTTCGATCGAGTTAAATCCGACGACCTGAAGTTTTTGATTAAATTAACCATTTAATTAATTAATTGGTTTAATCTCAACCGTTCATTCAAATTGATCGGACGGAAGAGACGTGGGTCTTATAGTAACGACACGACGTCGTTTTAGTAATGGTGATGAGAACCGTCGATCTTCATCAATTGGACGGCTGAGATTACCTTAGTCTCATTGGCTATATATAGCTTTGGTCTGAACGGCCGTCTCATTTTTGGCCAAATCAAACCCTAGCCGCCCAAGCTTCTCCTCTCTTACCTTCATCGTCTTCACACCTTCAACCCAAAAACCTTAGTCGGCCATGGCGGCCACCACCTTTCACGGTGGTCGCCGGCTTCCCTTTACCCCTCTTTCCTTCTTTTCCTCTTTCCTTATCATCTTCTTCACCAAGAACCCAGAAAAACACCCTGTTCTTCAAGTTCCGGTCACCGGAATCTTCGCCGGTGACCACCAAACAACGAGGAACTACTTCAAACCAACGCCAAAAGAACCGCCATGAATTGATCTACACCCCTACACCACTCATACCCGTCGAATCTTCCTGTATCATCTCGAATATCCCAAAAAGTGTCGCCGGAACCCTAACTCCGGCGACCCCCAAAACTAAAACCACCCAAGACCTTGTCTTTTACCACCATAAATACCCCCCACAAACTCAAAATCCCGAAAGGCTTCGTCTTTAAGCCTTAAAAGAAAAATCAGAAAAGAAAAGTAAAAAAAAAAAAAGAATAAGGAAAAGAAACAAGGAAAAGAGGAGGTCTGAGAGGCGGAGAGAATAGAGAAAAGAAAAGAAAAGGAGTAGGAAAGCTTGGGGGACAGACCCCGCCAAGCTAAGTACCCCCCCCTCCTTTCTTTTCTTTGTTCTGTTTGATTTTTCTTGATTTTTGTTTGTGTTTGTGTTTGCCTTGCATGTTCTGATTGTTTTCGTGTTTCATATGTTAGTTGTAAGGCTATTCTTGGTTTTCTTCTGGTGATTCTGTTCTTATCTCGAGTTTGAGTTTCACATGCTAGTTTATAATTGTCTTTGTTTATCTTTTATTCCTTTTGCTTTTTGATTATCTTCTTTTGTTTAACAGTATATCCTGTATATCCTTTTCTATTAGCCTATTTATCTTCTATCTTTTAAATTGTTCTTTTAAGCCCGGTAGTGATAAGATTTTGGTTGGTTATGTGTCCTGTTTGATATCATGGTCCTTACTCTGAGTTCAAGTATCTCGTTTTTCTTTGTCATATTGACTGTTAGTTCCTGATTCATCTCAAAAGCATGACTATGGTTTTTCACATGCATATTTGTTCAGTCATTTGCTATAGATTCTCGCTTGTTGGTTTCTTGGTGTGAACTCTTGTTCTGATGTCCTTCTTTTACCTCATTGGTCCTCTGTTAGCATTAGGCTTTCTTTTCTTATTGATATCAGATAACCCCTGTTTAGTTTGAACGGTTCTTTTTCTTTGTTTATTCTCATAATTAGTCTCAGGATTAGGATTGGCTGTCATTCTCATGCATGAGTCTACCCTGTTTAGCTTTACCTGTCCTGCTTGCTTAGCATGATCTTAGGGTCAATACTTGGAAGTGAATTCTGATTACCATTCTGTTAAAGTCCATTGTTTATGAGCCATGTTGACTGTTTTATAAGAGTCTGTGCTTCTGTGTATGTCTATGCCATAAACCTTAAAGCTTATGAAGATTTTCAACTGTCATCTGGTTTGAGCTAGTAGAAACTAGGTCTAAATTGACATGGGCTCATACTTTGTCACATGAAATTGAATAATGTGAATTAATTAACTAAGATTCAACCATATCAAATTGCCCTTTCTGAGTTTTGGTTGATTGATGCATCTTGTTTGATTTTTATGTGCCTCTGTGTGCAAAACATGTTGAAAATGATTGAGTTTTAGTAGTTCTTGTTAGCATGAATATTTGATCAATACTCATTAAGCTTGTAGGGGATTGGTTATAGCTGTTAGTACTAAGTTCCATGAAAGTGGTTAGTTTTGAAATAGGACTAAAACTGAAAATCACAAAATTAGGCTATAAGTTAAATAATTGGCTTAAGAATGGTCAACCTTGCAAAGGGTTGACCTATTCTATAAAGCCCTAACACACAGTCCACTTTGAAAGTGGTTGGTTGTGCAAAATGGCTATGTCTGCAAATGCAGACTAGCCCAGGCTCTCTTTAGAGCCCTGAACATAAAATGGCCAAACCTGCAAATGGTTTTGGGCCCAATTGTTCAGTTATTGGCTCTAATAGCCAAAGCTAAGTCTCAACTTGAGACTGGCTAGATTTTAAAGAACTGTTTTTAATAATAAAAGCAGGCTATGCCTGCAATTGGTTTGAAAATGAAATAAAAGGTCTTAATTAACAGAAAATAAAGCAAAAGTTGTTAAAATTGAAATTGTTCTTCAAGTTAAAATTGGCCAGTCCTTAAATACCAATGCAAGGACTGGCCCTTAGTTAAATAAGTCTAAAAATACTGAAAACCTGACCTAGGTAGGTAGGGTAATTCAGCTGTGTCCTTAAGGGCATAAAGGGAACATAAATTGGTAAAATGGTAAATTAAATAGAGCATATAGGGACATATGAGACATTGGTGCTCCTGATTTCTGCAATTTTGCAGAGATTTAGGGGTATAATGGTCTCCCTAAAATGGGAAATCTGTAAAAATCTTTAACTATTAGGGATACTTTGGTAAAATCTTAGGAAAAGAATAAAAAAGAACATTCCAGCACATGCTGGAAGGGAATCTGATAACAGAAATAAGGGTGTAAGTGTAGATTTAGCAATTTTAAAGGGGAAGAAATGGATTTAACTCCCATTTCTTTTCCCCCAAGAAATCTGCCATTTCAACCTATATATACCCCCAAAAAGAGTGTATGAGGGACTGGCTTTTGAATACAAAGTTTCAGAGAAAAGAAATAGCATAAAAACAGTAGGATTTCTGGGATTTTTCGAGTAGAAACTTGTTAATTTCTTCTGGTTTCGAAATTCTTTGCTGGAATTTGGTCTGGATTTCTATTTGAGTTCTGTTGGGTTTCCTGCTTGCTGATTGCTGTGTTGTTCAATTCATTTGGCATCCAATTCAATCTGTTGCATTGTTGCTGAGTCCTTGTTGATTATTTGCTCCTATCCTTCCCTTAGAACTCATTGGATTTTCACTTTTGATCCAGGTACATTTTCTGTTCAAGTGAAGTTGTATTGATGCTCTTGATGAAAAATGAAAAAATGGAGATTCAAGTTTAAGTTTATGCTATTTTATAGTTATGATTTAGATTTGTAACTTATTCATTGTAGTCTTCTATAGTAGCTGAAGAACAAAACATACAGAAACAATGTAATAGCTAGTATATGATGGTAGTAATGTAGTAGTAGTATGTCACTTAGCTTAATTAGGTAAGAACCTTAAAACATAAGTTAGCATATCATAATGTCTCTAAATCATTGGCCGTTCTTCATAAATGCTTCATGAATCAGAATCACTTAGGTAACAACTCCGTATTTAAACACAGACAAGTCTCGAAGTAGAAATAACATAAGAGGGAATCATTTATAAGTGGGATAATAGTAATACAACGAGCTAAGTCTTGGTAAAATCAGTTGTTTAATCATGCTTAAACCTTTGAATCACTTAGTCATAGATACTTGTGTAGTCATTGCTTATATATAATTAGTCTGATTTGCGGATTTAGGCTCAGATCTGATTAAGTCTGAAAAGGGTGATAATTAGATATTGCAGCGGGTTAATTAAGATGAATTGGTGATGAGAAAAGGCCTAACATGTAACGAATACAATGTTGTAGTTAAAAAATGAATTTAATAGCTCTTTCAACCTTTCTGAATATAGAAGATAGTCTATTGAATCATTTTGATAAGGTCAAGATCTCATAAATAATTAAGTGATGACTTTAGGTCTTCGAACTAATAAGTAATTAGACATCAGTATAGATTCTTAGTTATGGGCACATAGTGAAGACAATTGGTTGAGTTTTCATGTACATAGACTATTGACTTAAGACTATTGTTTTTTTGTACTGGTTTCCGTAATGATAAATAAAAGTGATTTGATATCATTTTCAATTCTGAGTATTGTTTCTTTATATGAATTCTGTATTATACTTCTGTTATTACAATTTGGTTTGGGCCCTATGTGTAACGTGGGCCTGAATTGTCATACGAAACTGAATGGTCCATCGAATGAAGACTTGAAGACAGTTTGGGTTTCAAGACCCGGGCTGGCCCATTGCGGATGTATTTAAGTGAAGAAGAAATCCAGGCCCCAATAAATAACTCGAGAGGGCCTGGAATGTTAGTATTAGGAATCGAATAAGGCAAGAACAATACATACCAAACATAGTTGAATTAAATAGGATTGGACCTTAATCAAATTAAATTGGGATGAGCCTCGCCCGAATAATAACGGGGCCCCCATTTAGTAATGAAATAACATAGTATATCCGGAGAGGCTAATAGCGAATTTCATAGCCTCTCCCAAAAGTTAAAAGCCGATAAACATCATTTAGGGCACGATTTTAATATACTTTCCCTTGAACGAGTGTGCACTTGGTGCGACTCAAATCCAAATCTCGGCAAAGCCGAAATATACCGAAGGTCATAGGCGTACTGGTTGCGGTATGACTCGAGGTGTGTTTCCGCGATGTCGCAAATTCTTAAAAATAATATTTATGTAAAAAGCACATTATGTTGTTAAATCCATAATTAAGTCAAATAAAAGTCAAGAACGACAGTGGAGCGACCGTGCTAAAACCACGGAATCCGGGAATGCCTAACACCTTCTCCCGGGTTAACAGAGTTCCTTATCCGGATCTCTGCTCCGCAGACATTTTTAAGAGTCAAAATTCCTCGGATTCGGGATTAACCGGTGACTTGGGACACCATTGTCATTCCCAAGTGGCGACTCTGATTAACCTCTAATAAAATCCCGAACCGATTGTCCTTTAATTGGAAAAACTCCTTCCCTTACGCTATTTTATCCGTTTCGGGTAATTGAGCGTCGGGGTATACCCTACAAGTGTATTTATACGCTTTTAAGTGTGTTTGGGGTAGTAAAAAGGGAGGTGTGACAGCTCTGGCGACTCTGCTGGGGACCCAACCCTGAACTTCGGTTTCAGGGTTTAAGAACTCGAGCTCCTTAGAACTGCCGTTTGCGTTTTTGTTTGACTCCATTATATGATTTGGACAACATGCTATGTGCTTTATCACTTTGATATTATGTGAACTGTATATAAGACTGTGCCGAAAACCCTTCTCTCTTCTCCCCCGGGGATGTGCTTACTGGTTGAGACTCCCTTTCTGTTAAAGTCACCTTAAATTAAGAAAATAGAGGCCGGATAAGTTACAAAGCCGATTGACTCCGCGGGTCACCGGTACGTAGCCCGCTCCTCGATTCGAGTTGTCCGCTCGGGTACACGGTTTAGCAATCTATGAAACTGTAAGATTTTGAACATAGGTCTAAGACGATTATTTGCGTCATATCTGACTTAGGGGACTCAACACAGGGGTTGGGTCCGTCTAGGACAGGTGACCCGGTATTTGGAAAAAGGCCAAGCATATTATGTGTTGCATTTTTATTGTCTTTGATCGTTATGCGGACCGGCGGAAATCCCGAGATTGAAAAATTGTTGAAAAAGAAAAAGAGAGAAAAATAAGATAGGTATCTAAAAAATCTGAAAATCTGAAAAAAGGGTGGAACAGTTTTAAAATTGGTCAATTAATCTGACCGAACTACGCAGGTTTGATTCTCGCCATTAGGTGGGATACGTAGGCAACCCATAAACGGGTCCAACCACACTTTTAGAAAAAGACCAAAAAGATTTTCTTTTCAAATAATCGAGGTGATTGCTATTTTTGGAAATGGCCGAATGTTCCGAAAGGACGCCGGAAGCCTGTTTTGGCAAAAATGGCCATTTCGAAAATTATTTTTCTTTTCTTTCTTTCAAAAATTGAAAACTTGCATTGAAAAAAAAAAGATTTTCATTTTTTCTAAATAAATTCACCTTAATAAATGTGCAGGACGAGCACGATGATGAATGAACAATTTTCCCTAAATAAAATCCCCTTGGAGCTGAGATTATGGTGGCAGGACATGCGATCCGATGGTCAAGACTGGTCAAAAGGTACTTAAAAGGCCTTACGGGGTTACTAGACATAGTTCCTCGAGGTGATGTGGTTAGAGCGTTGGTCACGTTTTGGGATTCGGCACACAACGTATTTCATTTCCCAGATTTTGAACTTACCCCAACTTTGGAGGAGATTGCCTTCTACATCGGGAAGACTGAGGTCCCGCTGAAAGGAAAATACCCGGTATCTCCGAGGACGGTAACAGTACATCGCTTCCTCAACTCTTTGAAAATCGCCCGGAATGTTCATAGTGAAGATCTGGCCAACGAGTTTTGTTCTTTAAGCTTCATCTACAATAGGTTTGGACACGTTGGGGGTTTCAATGACCTCACCAACAAGCTATGTTGTAAGTCCAACCGGGCGAAATGGGAAGAACACCGGAGGTTCGCATTTTTGGTGGCATTTCTCGGAGTTGTTGTATTCCCGAGGAAAGATGGACATATCAACATAAAAGTTGCCGGAGTAGCTACCACACTGATAGTACAAGAAAACTGTACTCTGGCCCCAATGATTGTGGCGGACATCTACCGTGCTCTGACTGCGTGCAAAGCAGGGGCTAGCTTCTTCGAAGGGTGTAACTTGATCTTGCAAATTTGGCTAATCGAGCATCTATGCCACCACCCTTCATTCTCGAGCTATGGTTCGGCCGATCGGACATGTTTGGAAGAGTTCAATGCGAGGACAAAAGAAGTAAAGTTGCCGGAGGGAGTCCAAGGTTGGATTGTGTATCTTCGATCACTAACTGACGGTCAAATTGATTGGACGTATGACTGGTTACCTCTTGACGAGGTGATATACATGCCAACGGAGGGATCGCCATTTTTGATAATGGGTTTGAAGAGTATACAACCTTATGCTCCATACAGAGCCCTGCGACAGTTGGGTCGGTGTCAGATTATTCCGAGAGATGGGGATCTCAGTGTGCAAGCTGTGGAGATTGGTCCGGACGGGCAATTCCCGGAAGCAAAAATCCGGCAAATCTGGAATGAGTGCCAAAATTTGAAGATTGATACTTGTGTGCCGAATAGGGCAAAGGGGGAGATATCACCTGGATACTCCACATGGTACCGACGAGGGGTTGAACACGAACGTCTTTCAAAGAGACCTCACTTGCAAGACCTGATAGAGCAATCCAAGGAGAATCAGAAATGGGTGGCCAAGGAAAAGGAATACAAGGCCAAAATCAGTCTGTTGGAGGATAAACTGAGAAATCTTCATTTCGAGAGTGGCTTACAAGCATCATCCGATGAAGTGGAAAAGAAACAGCTGAAGAAAGAAAATGATATGTTGAAGGCTCAAATAGCTCAAATGAAAGTTGCATCCGAGACCCCAGTTCGTTCAGCCCGGGATGAAAAGTTAATTGAGATTCTACGGCGGAAAGTAAATGACTATAGCTTCGATTTGGACAAAGCTGAAAAAGAGTTAATCAGGGCTCGGAAGCAAATGGACAAAGATGCTGAGGAAAGAGCCAAGTTGGTTCGGCAACTACAAGACAAGCACGATTTTGAAGTAGCTCAGCTTAGAAAGAAAATAATTTCAGCCACGGTCAAGAGTAGCAAGATTATCAAAGATCTTGAAGAAGAAAGAGAGCACTGCTACGCGACCATGGCTAGATTAGAATTGGAGCTACAACAAGTGCAAAAGGACAACCAACATACCTTGGATGCTCGCACTCAACAAATAAGCCGGTTATTGCAAGAAAAAGGGGTCATCAGAGAAAAGATTGTTCGCATCGCCCAATACATCACCCGAAAGACTCATCTTTGTGAAGATATGTCTCGAAGGACTTTTGTATCTGCAGTAAAGTTCTTTGTACAACAAGTCATGGCCGACCTAGATAGGCTTCAAAGGGGATTATCATATAGGCCCGCGGCAAGGCCGAACGATGCCTCGCGGGCACTAGGTGCATTAATGTACTCTTAGGGCATGCATCATCTTTATTTTTCTTTTGAAACATCACTTTGTAATCAATGTTTTGAATTATCAATGAGAAAACAAGTGTTGCTACCAATTCTTTTGCTTTATGTCATTTCCTTTAAATCCGCTAGGCAAATAAATAGGAACGTAATTATGAAAACGACAAGGAAAAAGAGAGAAAAGAAAAAGCAAGAAAAAAAGAAAAAAAAAGGAAAAAGAAAAAGCAAAAGCAAGAAAAAGGAAGAAAAGAAAAGAAAAGAAGAAAGGAAAGAAAGAAAAAGAAAGAAAACAAAAGAGCGGAATAAGAGAAAGCGATTGGTCCAAATAAGCAGCGGCCGGGATGATGCATAACGACTCGAGCAAATGTGTTTGTTTTTAAAGTCGTTACATTTTATTCATGCGCTAACAACTAACGAGTGTTGATGCTTGTGAGTCTAGATTTTCTAGGCAACTGGCATTCTGGCTACCCACCCATACAACACCAGATACAAAAAGATGACAAAGGTTGTGTCCCAGGAAATCGAGGCAACTATTGTGGATCCTGCTCACGAAGAAGAGATCGTGGATGTGGCAGGGATGAAGGAAGAAATGTACAAGCTGAGGCAACAGATGGCTGAAATGTACCAGGCTTGGTCAAGAGGTCAACCACTACCAGCCTACCCTGCTAACCCTGCATATGTCCCTCCAGCCAATCCTAACCCCGAACCACCAACAATGAACTCGTCCTCCACCTACCCCGACTACCCTCGCTACTATGCCTCCACCTCCCAGATACCACCACCTCCGGCCAAGCAAGCACCACCTCATATACCACAAGTTGCTCCTGTGTATGTGGCACCTCCGCCCGCTGCTATGCACAAATCCTCTAGTGAACCGATGTTTCATATCCAGGATCCTCACTACTACCCTCCAGAGCCGACTTTCAGATAACATGAGTCTCACGCTCCGATGATGGAAACAAGTGCCGGGCAGGAAGAGATGGCTCGGAAAGTGAAAAGTCTTGAGAATGCTTTCCGCACTATACAAGGACTAGGAGGGCAGGTGAGTGTAGCCTACAAAGACCTGTGTCTGTTCCCCGAGGTGCAGCTTCCCGCGGGATTCAAGTTGCCAAAGTTCAACATGTATAGCGGATACGGGGATCCGGTAGCTCATCTCAGAGGATACTGTAGCAAGATGAGAGGTGCGGGAGGTAGAGATGAGTTATTGATGGCGTACTTCAGCCAAAGTCTGAGTGGCTCAGCTTTAGAATGGTATACTCGACAAGACCATACAAGGTGGTTCGTCTGGGATGACCTAGCACAAGCCTTTGCAACCCATTTTCAGTACAACTTGGAGATCATACCCGACAGGTTATCCCTTACCAAGATGGAGAAGAAGCCAGGAGAAAGCTTTAGGGAATACGGTTTCAGATGGAGGGAGCAGGCCGCAAGAGTGGATCCACCCATGAAAGAAGGGGGGATGGTGGATTGTTTTCTACAGGCTTTGGAGCCAACATACTACGGCCATTTAGTGTCTGCGATCGGGAAAAGTTTCAATGAAGTTGTGAAAATGGGAAGTTTTGTAGATGAAGGTTTGAAGACAAACAAAATTATGAGTTTTTCGGCTATCAAGGCCACCAATCAAGCTATACAAACTGGGAACGGGGGAGTGATGGGAAAGAAGAAGAAGGAAGAAGTAGCAACCGTAGAAAGTAGGCCATGGAGTCGCAACCCACATTATAACCCACCAAGACCCTACCGCCAACACCCACCAAGCCCGTCAACCCCATATAATCCACCACCACCATCTTACCCGCCAAACCCATACAACACACCAAGCCCATATAACCCACCACCACCACCATACCCACCAACAGTCCCACATTACCACCACCCACAAGCCCAAGCCTACCCACCACCACCACCCCATGTGTGGAGAGCTCAAGCTCCACACAATGTGTACCACACCCAGAACACGTACCCAACCTCTAAACCTTACCGAAACCAAAATAGACCCAGGCCGGACTCTGATTGGAGAAACAAGGCAAGAAAAACATTCACCCCTCTCGGGGAATCATATACCAGCCTTTATCATAGGTTGAAAGAGTTGGGGATGTTAAGCCCGGTTGCACCTAAAGTTCCAAACCCACCCCCGAAAAATCTTGATCCTTCTGTTAGATGTGAATACTATTCGGGAACATTGGGTCACGATACTGAAAAATGTTGGCAGTTAAAGAATGCCATTCAGGATCTCATTGATGAGAGGAGAATTGAAGTACAGGCTCCCGAAGCCCCAAACATTACCCAGAATCCGCTGCCAAATCACCACGAAACACACATGATAGAACTGGTGCAAGGTGATAGCAGTCAGAAACCGTCTCAAGTTGTGATGATGATAAAGTCGAGTGGCAAGTTAGAAAAGGAAGCTGTGAAAGAGAAAGCGATTGTTGAGAAACCAAAGCCAGTAGTGGTGGGAGGTTTAAAAGTGGTAGTGCCAGGCGCAAAGACGATCGTGACTATGAAAGGCGCAAGTGCAGAGCCGGTAATCATAAAACCAGTAGTGCAAATGCCAGTGGTGAGTACAAAGACTGTACCTTGGAACTATAACAAGGTAGCAGTAGTTTATAAAGGAAAAGAGATTTCTGGTGAAATTAATGAAACGCATGGACTCACCCGGTCTGGAAGGTGCTTTGCTCCAGAGGAACTGAGAAAGATGAAAGCGGTGAAAGAAAGTCAATTGAAGAAGCCAGTGTCAGAAGAGGAAGCGGAAGAATTCCTTAAGAAAATGAAGTCACAAGAGTACTCAGTGGTTGAACAGTTGAGAAAGACCCCTGCCCAGATTTCTTTGCTATCTTTGCTGATACATTCAGAAGAACACCGGAAGGCTCTTATGAAGATTCTAAATGAGGCTCATGTTCCGGAAAAGATTTCAGTTTGTCACTTGGAAAAGATTACCAACAAAATTTTTGAGTCTAATAGGATCACATTCTCTGACAAGGAGCTGCCGGTGGAGGGAACTGAGCACAATAAGGCATTGTACCTTACGGTAAAAAGTGAAGAGTCAGGTAGTGACCAGGGTATTGATTGACAACGGATCGAGCGCTAACATTTGCCCGCTGTCAACTTTAGGGAAGCTGAACATCAGCCCGGACAGAATCCGGAAGAACAGTATCAACGTGAGAGGGTTTGACGGCGGAGGTAAAGACACGTTGGGATATATTATTCTAGAAGTGACAATCGGTCCTGTTGACTTTACTATGGAGTTCCAGGTGCTTGACATTGCTGTGTCATATAACTTATTGTTAGGCCGACCCTGGATTCACGCGGCCAAGGCAGTACCGTCTTCTCTACACCAGATGGTTAAATTTGAGTGGGAACAGCAAGAGATTGTAGTACATGGGGAGGAAAAT
>JASVEL010005419.1:0-44732 GCA_032618575.1 Nicotiana noctiflora | reverse complement strand
GCTTGTAATGTGGTAGCACCTTTTGATGATACTGATGGGGATAGAGGTCCTTGGGTCTACCAAGTGACGGATGCTATAGTAGTGAACATAATTGCTGAAGGGGAAAAGTTGCCAACCCTATGATGGCACCAACTGCTGTGATGGTGGCCAGAGAAATGCTGAGAAACGGATTTGCACCAGGGAAGGGATTAGGCAAAACATTGCAGGGAGTCATTCAACCAGTTCAGCTTCCGGAAAACAAAGGTATAGTCGGCTTAGGGTTCAAACCCACCTTTGCCGACATCCAAAGAGCCTCAAAAGCCAAAAAGAACTGGACCTTGCCCAAACCCATACCCAAATTATCCGACACCTTCATCAGGCCTGGTACAAAATATCAGCCATCTGGTGCGACAAAGTGCGTTGAGACCCAACTTGATGAAGAAATGCTGGGTTTTGAGAAGATGTTTTAGGAGGTGAATACGATTGAAGTAGGGGAAGGCACAAGCAAAATGGACGTGCAGTTTGTGGGACCTGGAATCATGTTGAACAATTGGGAAGCTACTCCTTTCCCTATCAGGAAGGAGTCTTGGTAGTTAGCTCCAAAATTTCATCATTGCTTTCCCAAAAGTTGTTATTTTTATAGTTTTCCCATTCCCCTCATGAAAAGAAAATCACCATGTATCCCGAACATTGTTCGTTCTTTTTATCAATGAAATGCAGTTTTTCTTTTTCTTCACTTTTGCCTTATTTTTCTTTATTTTTCCTTATGTACAGTTTTGCATGTGTTGATTCTGATGCCATGTCATGCGTGAAGGATTCTAGACCCAGTTCTGACAATCACATTACTATACAAGAAATCGAAGAAGATAGTGAAATAGAATGTGAGGATGAGGAAGCCCTGGAGGAAATAAATAAGGACATGAAACAATACGAGGAAAAACCCAAACCGAATCTGAGTGATACGGAATCTTTAAATTTGGGGAGCAAAGATGATGTCCGAGAAACAAAGATTAGTGTGCATTTGGAGGCGCCCCTCAGGGATGAATTGATAAGGTTGTTACATGAATTTAAGGACATCTTTGCCTGGTCCTATGATGACATGCCCGGACTTAGCACTGATTTGGTGGTACACAAGTTGCCTATCTATTCTGAATGCCGGCCGGTAAAGCAAAAGCTGAGGAAATTCAAAACGGACATTAGTGTGAAGATAAAAGAAGAGGTGAATAAGCAGTTTGAGGCAAAGGTCATAAGAGTTACCAAGTACCCCACCTGGTTGGCAAATGTTGTGCCGGTCCCAAAGAAAGATGGAAAAACCAGAGTGTGTGTGGACTACAGAGACCTCAACAAAGCCAGTCCGAAGGATGACTTCCCATTGCCAAACATCCACATATTAATCGACAATTGCGCCAAGCATGAAATCGGTTCGTTTGTGGACTGTTATGCAGGTTATCACCAGATCCTGATGGACGAAGAAGACGCTGAGAAAAATGCCTTCATTACACCTTGGGGAACGTACTGTTACAGAGTAATGCCGTTTGGATTGAATAATGCCGGGGCAACTTACATGAGGGCAATGACCATAATGTTCCACGATATGATGCATCGAGAAATTGAAGTATATGTGGACGATGTTATCATAAAGTCCAGAAAACAACCTGATCATGTGAGAGATTTGAGGAAGTTTTTCCAAAGACTCCGGAGGTACAATTTAAAGCTCAATCCGGCAAAGTGCGCCTTTGGAGTACCTTCAGGGAAATTACTAGGGTTTATAGTGAGTCGGCGAGGTATTGAACTGCATCCGTCAAAGATCAAGGCTATTCAAAGTCTACCTCCGCCGAAGAACAAGAAGGAGGTCATGAGCTTACTAGGAAGGTTGAATTACATTAGTCGGTTCATTGCTCAATTGACATCAACGTGTGAGCCGATATTCAAGTTGTTGAAGAAAGATGCAGCAGTGAAATGGACCGACGAGTGTCAAGAAGCCTTTGACAAGATCAAGGAATATTTGGCCAATCCTCCGGTGTTAGTTCCTCCAGAACCAGGGCGACCTCTGATTTTGTATCTGACAGTGCTAGATAACTCCTTCGGTTGTGTATTGGGTCAACATGACGAGACATGCAAGAAAGAACAAGCCATATATTACCTCAGCAAAAAGTTTACATCCTACGAGGTGAGGTATACCCAACTGGAAAGAACCTGTTGTGCATTGATTTGGGTAGCTCAGAAGCTAAAGCATTATTTGTCAGCATATACCACATATTTGATATCACGACTGGATCCTCTCAAGTACATATTTCAGAAGCCCATGCCTACGGGAAGATTGGCCAAATGGCAGATTCTGCTTACAGAATTCGACATTGTCTATGTAACTCGTACGACAATGAAGGCACAAGCTATTGCAGACCACTTAGCTGAGAATCCGGTGGATGATGAGTATGAACCATTAAAGACGTACTTTCCGGATGAAGAGGCAATGATTGTCGAGGAGATGGAGCAAGATGAGAGACCGGGATGGAAAATGTACTTTGACGGAGCCGTCAACAGCAAGGGCGTTGGTATCGGAGCGGTACTCATTTCAAGTACGGGTCAACACTATCCCGTCACAGCTCAGCTTCGATTTTTCTGTACCAACAATATGGCCGAATATGAGGCGTGCATCTTGGGATTAAGGATGGCAATTGACATGGGTATTCAAGAGATTTTGGTCATGGGTGACTCGGATCTCTTAGTACACCAAATCCAAGGGGAATGGGAGACGCGAGATTTGAAATTGATACCTTATCGGTATTCTTTGCACGAGTTGTCTCAAAGATTCCAGTCTATAGAATTCAAGCACATCCCGAGAATGCACAATGAGATCGCAGACGCTTTGGCCACACCGTCCTCTATGTTGCATCATCCTGACAAGACATATACAGATCCGCTCCAGATCCAAGTCCGTGATCAAAATGCTTATTGCTTCGCTGTGGAAGAAGAGTCAGATGGAGAGCCGTGGTATCATGATATCAGGGAATACCTGAAAGCTGGCAAATACCCGGAGCAGGCCACTGGAGACCAGAAGAGAGCCATCAGGCATTTAGCTAATGGATTTTTCCTCAGTGGAGGAGTGGTATACAAAAGAACACCAGATCTGGGTTTATTGCGGTGTGTGGATGCACAACAAGGAGATGAAATCATGATTGAAGTACATGCCGGAGTATGTGGACCCCATATGAGCGGATATGTTTTAGCAAAGAAGATTTTGAGAGCTGGGTACTACTGGCTCACGATGGAGCGTGATTGTATCAGGTATATAAAGAAATTCCATCAATGCCAGGTACATGGGGATATGATCCACTCCCCGCCTTACGAATTGCATACAATGTCAGTGCCTTGGCCCTTTGTTGCTTGGGGCATGGATGTTATCGGCCCGATAGATCCGGCCGCTTCTAATGGGCACAGGTTCATTCTGGTTGCAATTGATTATTTCACCAAGTGGGTTGAAGCTAAGACATTTAAGGCAGTGACAAAGAAAGCGGTGGTGGACTTTGTGCATGAGAATATCATATGCCGATTCGGAATTCCCAAGGTGATTATCACAGACAATGGAGCCAGTCTGAATAGTCATCTCATGGCGGAAGTTTGTGAAAGATTTAAGATCACACACCGCAATTCCACACCTTACAGGCCAAAGGCGAATGGTGCAGTAGAGGCGGCGAATAAGAATATCAAGAAGATTCTCCGAAAAATGGTGGAGGGATCCAAGCAATGGCATGAAAAGTTACCCTTTGCTCTCATGGGTTAGCGCACGACGGTACGTACTTCTATCGGAACCACACCTTATACACTGGTGTATGGAACGGAGGCTGTTATACCCGCAGAAATAGAAATACCGTCATTGCGAATTATAGCCGAATCTGAGATAGATGACGATGAATGGGTAAAGGCCCGTTTGGAACAGTTGAGTTTGATTGATGAGAGAAGGTTGGCCACAGTTTGTCATGGGCAATTGTATCAACGAAGAATGGCCAGAGCATATAATAAAAAGGTACGACCTCGAAAGTTTGAAGTCGGACAGCTTATGTTGAGGCTATCTTACCGCATTGGGCCGAGGCGAAAGGCAAGTTTGCGCCAAATTGGCAAGGACCGTTTGTGGTATCATGGGTGTTGTCCAATGGAGCATTATATTTAACAGATGTTGAAGGAAAGTGCGTAGAGACTGCTATCAATTCAGATGCGGTCAAAAGATACTATGTATGATTCCTTTTCAATTATATGTTTTGTATTTTGTTGTGATTTTGGAATTGAAATGACGAAGGCGTTTTATTCTCTATCCAAACACTTTATCCATTGATAACCCCTTTTGAGCCTTAATGAATGAATTCTTTCATATCCCTCTCTCGGAATCGCTTTAGCGCAACAAGATAGAAATCGCCAAAATGTAAAATGAAATGATGGAAAAATGAAATGAAAAAAAAGAAAAATAAAGAAAAAAAATGATGAAAAAAAAAGAGAGAAAAAGACAAATAAATCGGGAAAAAGTCAAAAAGAGAGCCATCTAACTAATGAAGTTGGATGAACTACGTCTGACTTGATCCCGAAAGGGTACGTAGGCAGCCTCTCTGAGGTTCAGTCACAACAAAGGAAAAATCCAAAAATTCCCCACATATTGAAACTGGGGCAGAAGTTACGTTTAATAATTTCGAGAGTTGTAAATATTTTTGAACCCTCGTTAAATTTTGAGCCTTTATACCTTTCTTTCTTAACCCATCCAAAAGCCACGTTACAGTCCAAAGAAAGACCTTCTGATCGATTCCGAAATGATAACAAATACAACGAAGAAGGAGCAAAGCATCGGAAAATACCCGTGGTACAGAAAACAAAATACAAAAAGGAAAAATGGAAAAAATAAAAAATGAGAGAGTCTCACTAGTGAAAACCTTAACCGGCACTGTGAGGCGATTGTGTGGCTGAGAGAAATAAAATGAGAGAGTCTCATCAGTGAAAACCTTAATCGACACTGTGAGATGATTGCGAGGTTGAGAGAATAAATGAGAGAGTCCTATTGGTGAAAACTTTTCGAGGCACCATAGACCGATCATGAGGACCATCAGAAAAGAGAAAAGTAACAAAAACAGTATCGGTTTGGGTTGGAAACAATTCGGAGACAGAACAATGATTGGAACGAGCTGGGTCAGAGTTTAAATACATGGCATGGTCAGCGGAATCAGCCAGCAAATACGCAGATAAGTTCTGTCATCTCTCCAAAACACCCTTACCTTTCTTTCATTTTTCTGCATTTCATTGTTTACCTTTTTGAGAGCTAACTACCAGCTCCTGATAACGAAAGCTGAAACAACACTGGATCAGAAAGGAAAGAAGATTTGGGAAGGGAATAAAGAAGCTTGGCAAACATGGCCAAAGAAAAAGAAAAACAAAAATGGAGAAATGAGAAAATATAAAAAGAGTCTGCAAGGGACAAGAAGTTGAAAGTCATGCAGCATGAGAAAGCAAAAACAAAGAAAGCAATAAGAAGGGGGGACGGCAGATGCCAGTTGCCAGCAACTTATATCTAATAAATTTTAATTCATGCAGGAACAAATTGTCACTAATCACTTTAAAGTGAATGTGACCAATGTGGAAAACTTAAAATACCAAAAAGAGAAAGTCCGCCGAATAAGTGGAGAAATTCACAGGCAAGAGATAAGTTGGTAAAAGAAAAATACCAAAAAGAGGAAGGTAACATCTTTTAAAATCCACTCCCCAGTCCTCAAGCTACGGGAATACTTTTCTGCATTCGCATTGCACGTTTAAATTCTGTTAGGTTCTCACCTTCTAATACGGGAATACTTTTCTGCATTCGCATTGCACGTTTAAATTCCGTTAGGTGCCCACCTTCTAATACGGGAACACTTTTCTGCACATCATGGTTCATATAGTTAGGTGCCCACCTTCTAATACGGGAATACTTTTCTGTATTCGCATTGCACGTTTAAATTCCGTTAGATGCCCACCTTCTAATACGGGAATACTTTTCTGCACATCATGGTTTATATAGTTAAAAGCCCACACTGGGAATATTTTCTGCATTTGCATCGCACGTTTAATTTCTGTTAGGTGCCCACCTTCTAATACGGGAATATTTTATGCATTCGCATTGCACGTTTAAATTCTATTAGATGCCCACCTTCTAATACAGGAATATTTTCTGCATTCGCATTGCACGTTTAAATTCTGTTAGGTGCCCACCTTCTAATACGGGAATATTTTCTACATTTGCATTGCACGTTTAAATTCTGTTAGGTGCCCACCTTCTAATACGGGAATATTTTCTGCATTCGCATTGCACGTTTAAATTCTGTTAGGTGCCTACCTTCTAATACGGGAATACTTTTCTGCATTTGCATTGCACGTTTAAATTCTGTTAGGTGCCCACCTTCTAATACGGGAATATTTTCTGCATTCGCATTGCACGTTTAAATTCTGTTAGGTGCCCACCTTCTAATACGGGAATATTTTCTGCATTCGCATTGCACGTTTAAATTCTGTTAGGTGCCCACCTTCTAATACGGGAATATTTTATGCATTTGCATTGCACGTTTAAATTCTGTTAGGTGCCCACCTTCTAATACGGGAATACTTTTCTGCATTTGCATTGCACGTTTAAATTCTGTTAGGTGCCCACCTTCTAATACGAGAATATTTTCTGCATTCGCATTGCACGTTTAAATTCTGTTAGGTGCCCACCTTCTAATACGGGAATATTTTATGCATTTGCATTGCATGTTTAAATTCTGTTAGGTGCCCACCTTCTAATACGGGAATACTTTTCTGCATTCTCATTGCACGTTTAAATTCTGTTAGGTGCCCACCTTCTAATACGGGAATATTTTATGCATTTGCATTGCACGTTTAAATTCTGTTAGGTGCCCACCTTCTAATACGGGAATACTTTTCTGCATTTGCATTGCACGTTTAAATTCTGTTAGGTGCCCACCTTCAAATACGGGAATATTTTTCTGCATTCGCATCGCACGTTTAATTTCAGTTAGGCGCCCACCTTCTAATACGGGAAAACTTTTCTGCACATCATGGTTTATATAGTTAAAAGCCCACACTGGGGCAGAAAAAGAAAAAAAAAGGTAGTTGGTTGTTTTGTTTTGAGCAGGTTCAGCTCGAAATCAAGAAAAACAAGAAAATCAACAAAAAGAGAGTCAACAAGAAAAGAAAATCAACAAAAAAAAAAGAGAGTCAGCATCAAAGAAAATCAACAAAAAAGGAAGATTCTGCATCACCGGAAAGGGAAGAAGAGCAAAAGCTAGATTAGGAACAGTTGTAATTGTAGGATCATAGCTTAGAATAGCTTCTTCATTTTACATTTTCCCCCGGTGTAATAAGGAGTAAGTCAGCAGGTCTCAACAGTGTCAATGCAACAGTGAGTCTGGTAGTTTTAAACTGCCAGACCTTCCCGAACTACACTGGCCTGATTCCTGTTTAGCCCAGGATATGTAGGCAACCTCTAAAGCAGGGTGCGGTCAAAAGGTTTTCAAAAAATTGCTTTCACGGAATATGCCGATGTGCAAAAATCTCTCATTACTGCTCACTTGTCTTTGCACTGAAACTCTTCGTGTTCCCGAGCAAAGAGGGGCAGCTGTGAGCACATGATTTTTGCATTGAGTAATTAATTCCAAAATTAAAATAAATATGTTTTGAGTGCAATTACTTGATTTGTTTGGAATTGGCTATACTTTTGTGTTTGAATAAGTAGAAATTAGAAGAAAATCAAAAAATAGGCTAGGTAATTAATTTGTAAGTTTAATTAGTTAGATTTTAAGGAAAAAAAAACTAGCAAAAATAGTTAAGTAGGGGAAAATAAAGGAAAAATAGCAGAAAAATTGCAAAAAATACTAGAAAATTAGAGTAAATAGGAAATTAGGATTTATAATTTTTCATAAAAGAAAAAAGAAAAAAAAGTATAAAAGAAAATACATAAAAAATAAATTAAAATCAGAAAAATACAAAATATGTATAGATGTATTTGATTTGGGCCAAGAATGATTAAAAGCAGTGGCCCAATCTGCTTTGGCCCAATGAGTTGGCCGGTCCGACCTTGTGTAAATCGATCCTCACCGTTCGATCGAGTTAAATCTGACGGCCTGAAGTTTTTGATTAAATTAACCAGTTAATTAATTAGTTGGTTTAATCTCAACCGTTCATTCAAATTGATCGGACGGAAGAGACGTGGGTCTTATAGTAACGACACGACGTCGTTTTAGTAACGGTGATGAGAACCGTCGATCTTCATCAATTGGACGGCTGAGATTA
The DNA here is from genome assembly GCA_032618575.1 of Nicotiana noctiflora. NCBI lineage: Eukaryota > Viridiplantae > Streptophyta > Magnoliopsida > Solanales > Solanaceae > Nicotiana > Nicotiana noctiflora. The sequence goes on along the minus strand of JASVEL010005419.1, from coordinate 36,449 downwards.
CCTTAGTCTCATTGGCTATATATAGCTTTGGTCTGAACGGCCGTCTCATTTTTGGCCAAATCAAACCCTAGCCGCCCAAGCTTCTCCTCTCTTACCTTCATCGTCTTCACACCTTCAACCCAAAAACCTTAGTCGGCCATGGCGGCCACCACCTTTCACGGTGGTCGCCGGCTTCCCTTTACCCCTCTTTCCTTCTTTTCCTCTTTCCTTATCATCTTCTTCACCAAGAACCCAGAAAAACACCCTGTTCTTCAAGTTCCGGTCACTAGAATCTTCGCCGGTGACCACCAAACAACGAGGAACTACTTCAAACCAACGCCAAAAGAACCGCCATGAATTGATCTACACCCCTACACCACTCATACCCGTCGAATCTTCCTGTATCATCTCGAATATCCCAAAAAGTGTCGCCGAAACCCTAACTCCAGCGACCCCTAAAACTAAAACCACCCAAGACCTTGTCTTTTACCACCATAAATACCCCCCACAAACTCAAAATCCCGAAAGGCTTCGTCTTTAAGCCTTAAAAGAAAAATCAGAAAAGAAAAGTAAAAAAAAAAGAATAAGGAAAAGAAACAAGGAAAGGAGGAGGTCTGAGAGGCGGAGAGAATAGAGAAAAGAAAAGAAAAGGAGTAGGAAAGCTTGGGGGACAGACCCCGCCAAGCTAAGTACCCCCCCCCCTTTCTTTTCTTTGTTCTGTTTGATTTTTCTTGATTTTTGTTTGTGTTTGTGTTTGCCTTGCATGTTCTGATTGTTTTCGTGTTTCATATGTTAGTTGTAAGGCTATTCTTGGTTTTCTTCTGGTGATTCTGTTCTTATCTCGAGTTTGAGTTTCACATGCTAGTTTATAATTGTCTCTGTTTATCTTTTATTCCGTTTGCTTTTTGGTTATCTTCTTTTGTTTCACAGTATATCCTGTATATCCTTGTCTATTAGCCTATTTATCTTCTATCTTTTAAATTGTTCTTTTAAGCCCGGTAGTGATAAGATTTTGGTTGGTTATGTGTCCTGTTTGATATCATGGTCCTTACTCTGAGTTCAAGTATCTCGTTTTTCTTTGTCATATTGACTGTTAGTTCCTGATTCATCTCAAAAGCATGACTATGGTTTTTCACATGCATATTTGTTCAGTCATTTGCTATAGATTCTCGCTTGTTGGTTTCTTGGTGTGAACTCTTGTTCTGATGTCCTTCTTTTACCTCATTGGTCCTCTGTTAGAATTAGGCTTTCTTTTCTTATTGATATCAGATAACCCCTGTTTAGTTTGAACGGTTCTTTTTCTTTGTTTATTCTCATAATTAGTCTCAGGATTAGGATTGGCTGTCATTCTCATGCATGAGTCTACCCTGTTTAGCTTTACCTGTCCTGCTTGCTTAGCATGATCTTAGGGTCAATACTTGGAAGTGAATTCTGATTACCATTCTGTTAAAGTCCATTGTTTATGAGCCATGTTGACTGTTTTATAAGAGTCTGTGCTTCTGTGTATGTCTATGCCATAAACCTTAAAGCTTATGAAGATTTTCAACTGTCATCTGGTTTGAGCTAGTAGAAACTAGGTCTAAATTGACATGGGCTCATACTTTGTCACATGAAATTGAATAATGTGAATTAATTAACTAAGATTCAACCATATCAAATTGCCCTTTCTGAGTTTTGGTTGATTGATGCATTTTGTTTGATTTTTATGTGCCTCCGTGTGCAAAACATGTTGAAAATGATTGAGTTTTAGTAGTTCTGGCTAGCATGAATATTTGATCAATACTCATTAAGCTGTAGGGGATTGGTTATAGCTGTTAGTACTAAGTTCCATGAAAGTGGTTAGTTTTGAAATAGGACTAAAACTGAAAATCACAAAATTAGGCTATAAGTTAAATAATTGGCTTAAGAATGGTCAACCTTGCAAAGGGTTGACCTATTCTATAAAGCCCTAACACACAGTCCACTTTGAAAGTGGTTGGTTGTGCAAAATGGCTATGTCTGCAAATGCAGACTAGCCCAGGCTCTCTTTAGAGCCCTGAACATAAAATGGCCAAACCTGCAAATGGTTTTGGGCCCAAATGTTCAGTTATTGGCTCTAATAGCCAAAGCTAAGTCTCAACTTGAGACTGGCTAGATTTTAAAGAACTGTTTTTAATAATAAAAGCAGGCTATGCCTGCAATTGGTTCGAAAATGAAATAAAAGGTCTTAATTAACAGAAAATAAAGCAAAAGTGGTTAAAATTGAAATAGTTCTTCAAGTTAAAATTGGCCAGTCCTTAAATACCAATGCAAGGACTGGCCCTTAGTTAAATAAGTCTAAAAATACCGAAAACCTGACCTAGGTAGGTAGGGTAATTCAGTTGTGTCCTTAAGGGCATAAAGGGAACATAAATTGGTAAAATGGTAGATTAAATAGAGCATATAGGGACATATGAGACATTGGTGCTCCTCATTTCTGCAATTTTGCAGAGATTTAGGGGTATAATGGTCTCCCTAAAATGGGAAATCTGTAAAAATCTTTAACTATTAGGGATACTTTGGTAAAATCTTAGGAAAAGAATCAAAAAGAACCTTGCAGCACATGCTGGAAGGGAATCTGATAACAGAAATAAGGGTGTAAGTGTAGATTTAGCAATTTTAAAGGGGAAGAATGGATTTAACTCCCATTTCTTTTCCCCCAAGAAATCTGCCATTTCAACCTATATATACCCCCAAAAAGAGTGTATGAGGGACTGGCTTTTGAATACAAAGCTTCAGAAAAAAGAAATAGCATAAAAATAGTAGGATTTCTGGGATTTTTCGAGTAGAAACTTGTTAATTTCTTCTGGTTTCGAAATTCTTTGCTGGAATTTGGTCTGGATTTCTATTTGAGTTCTGTTGGGTTTCCTGCTTGCTGATTGCTGTGTTGTTCAATTCATTTGGCATCCAATTCAATCTGTTGCATTGTTGCTGAGTCCTTGTTGATTATTTGCTCCTATCCTTCCCTTAGAACTCATTGGATTTTCACTTTTGATCCAGGTACATTTTCTGTTCAAGTGAAGTTGTATTGATGCTCTTGATGAAAAATGAAAAAATGGAGATTCAAGTTTAAGTTTATGCTATTTTATAGTTATGATTTAGATTTGTAACTTATTCATTGTAGTCTTCTGTAGTAGCTGAAGAACAAAACATACAGAAACAATGTAATAGCTAGTATATGATGGTAGTAATGTAGTAGTAGTATGTCACTTAGCTTAATTAGGTAAGAACCTTAAAACATAAGTTAGCATATCATAATGTCTCTAAATCATTGGCCGTTCTTCATAAATGCTTCATGAATCAGAATCACTTAGGTAACAACTCCGTATTTAAACACAGACAAGTCTCGAAGTAGAAATAACATAAGAGGGAATCATTTATAACTGGGATAATAGTATTACAACGAGCTAAGTCTTGGTAAAATCAGTTGTTTAATCATGCTTAAACCTTTGAATCACTTAGTCATAGATACTTGTGTAGTCATTGCTTATATATAATTAGTCTGATTTGCGGATTTAGGCTCAGATCTGATTAAGTCTGAAAAGGGTGATAATTAGATATTGCAGCGGGTTAATTAAGATGAATTGGTGATGAGAAAAGGCCTAACATGTAACGAATACAATGTTGTAGTTAAAAAATGAATTTAATAGCTCTTTCAACCTTTCTGAATATAGAAGATAGTCTATTGAATCATTTTGATAAGGTCAAGATCTCGTAAATAATTAAGTGATGACTTTAGGTCTTTGAACTAATAAGTAACTAGACATCAGTATAGATTCTTAGTTATGAGCACATAGTGAGGACAATTGGTTGAGTTTTCATGTACATAGACTATTGACTTAAGACTACTGTTTTTTTGTACTGGTTTCCGTAATGATAAATAAAAGTGATTTGATTTCATTTTCAATTCTGAGTATTGTTTCTTTATATGAATTATGTATTATACTTCTGTTATTACAATTTGGTTTGGGCCCTATGTGTAACGTGGGCCTGAATTGTCATACGAAACTGAATGGTCCATCGAATGAAGACTTGAAGACAGTTTGGGTTTCAAGACCCGGGCTGGCCCATTGCGGATGTATTTAAGTGAAGAAGAAATCCAGGCCCCAATAAATAACTCGAGAGGGCCTGGAATGTTAGTATTAGGAATCGAATAAGGCAAGAACAGTACATAGCAAACATAGTTGAATTAAATAGGATTGGACCTTAATCAAATTAAATTGGGATGAGCCTCGCCCGAATAATAACGGGGCCCCCATTTAGTAATGAAATAACATAGTATATCCGGAGAGGCTAATAGCGAATTCCATAGCCTCTCTCAAAAGTTAAAAGCCGATAAACATCATTTAGGGCACGATTTTAATATACTTTCCCTTGAACGAGTGTGCACTTGGTGCGACTCAAATCCAAATCTCGGCAAAGCCGAAATATACCGAAGGTCATAGGCGTACTGGTTGCGGTATGACTCGAGGTGTGTTTCCGCGATGTCGCAAATTCTTAAAAATAATATTTATGTAAAAAAGCACATTATTTTGTTAAAATCCATAATTAAGTCAAATAAAAGTCAAGAACGACAGTGGAGCGACCGTGCTAAAACCACGGAATCCGGGAATGCCTAACACCTTCTCCCGGGTTAACAGAGTTCCTTATCCGGATCTTTGCTTCGCAGACATTTTTAAGAGTCAAAATTCCTCGGATTCGGGATTAACCGGTGACTTGGGACACCATTGTCATTCCCAAGTGGCGACTCTGATTAATCTCTAATAAAATCCCGAACCGTTTGTCCTTTAATTGGAAAAACTCCTTCCCTTACGCTATTTTATCCGTTTCGGGTAATTGAGCGTCGGGGTATACCCTACAAGTGTATTTATACGCTTTTAAGTGTGTTTGGGGTAGTAAAAAGGGAGGTGTGACAATGTGAACTTCCCAGCCTTAGCTTATTTTTCAAACTCCAGAAATTGGTCGGCGTTCGCAATTACGAACCCATGTTCGCAAATGCGAACACAGAGATCTGTAAATCACGATTTTCAGTTCATTTCTTCACTTTTCACAACCCAAAAACACCCATTTGCGATTCTTCATGGATTCCTTCTTCTTCAAAACAATTGTAAGTCACTTTTTACTTAATTCTTTCAATTCCTAACATCATTAAACATGTTTTTCAATAGAAATCAAAGGTTTTCATTGTAGAATTTCTTGTTTTTGATAGAATATAGGGTTTTTCATAAATTGAGAAATTGGACCTCAAATTGAGGTCCGATTTTGAAACAAATCATATACATGAACTCGGGGGGGGGGGGGGGGGTAACCGGATTTTGGTCCAAACCCCGAGTTCCGACCATGTGGGACCCGGGGTCGAAATTCACTATTCCGGGCAGAATGTTGTAAAAGTTGTAATTGGTCTTAGGAATTAGTTTTTTGAGTAGTATTGATGATATTAAATCAATTGTGTATAGATACGATTGGATTGGAGCCAAATTTGAAAGAAAAAGACATTGCCACGGATTGAATTGTTCAGAAACATTCGAGGTAAGTGTTTGTTCTATCCTAGCTTGAGGGAATAGGATTATGTGCTATGTGTTATGTGATCGAGTGCGGTGTATGGGCTGTGGTGACGAGCATCCATACACTGGCGTCTAGTATGACTGTGAGTCGTTGATAATGCTTATTGTGAAACATATTTGTAGATGAATTATTGAACCTTTGCCAGGTTGTAGAATTGTTATTGTTCTCCCTTGTCGAAACTTGATGTGAAGATGATTATTGATTGCCCTTGTTGGGACGGTTTATGAATTACTGCTTCTTTCTTTGCCCTTAACTGTGATTGTTATTTGGGTGAGGAAGAGTGATAATGCACGAAGGGTGATGCCGTGCCTTGATTTATTATTTATGCACGAAGGTTAATGCCGTACCATGTTTTATTGATTATGCACGAAGGATCATGCCGTGCCCTGTTATTGAACCATGTACGAAGGATCATGCCGTACTATGGATGTGAGGATGAGAGTAAAAGTATGAAGGGTGATGCCGTGTACTTTATTTGCTTATTTGGTGAGGATGAGAGTAAAAGCACGAAGGGTGATGCCGTGCAACTGCTTGCTATTTCTTGACTTGATATTACTTGTGTTTCCATTTTACTTTGTTTTCCTTGTGAACTTATTAACTGTTGTTAATTGTTGAGTTCTTTGAGATATTCCTTATTGTATTATTACTTGGTTATTTCTTGTTATTCTGTGGTATACATATATATTGAACTGCACAGGTTTATGTGGGTGTCTAGTCCTAGGCTTGTCACTACTTCGCCGGGATAGGCCGGGCACTTACCAACACATGGGGTCGGTTGTGCTGATACTACACTTCTGTGTGTTTTTGCACAGGTCCAGGTTACGATCAGGAGCAGCAGCAGCAGTAAATAGATTGCGTGGGAGTTGATCACATTTGAGACCGAGGTAGCTTGCAGACATCCGCAGGCCCGGCGTCTCTCTCTTTATTTATGTTACTAGCTGTAGTCTCTTTGTTCCGAGACAAACAGAATTATGTTATATTTCTTTCAAACTTTTATGTGTAGTATTCAGTAGTAGTTCGTGAGTTGGTGACTCCACGTCTTGGGTAGAGGATTTCAGTATGATTTTCACCTTGTAATTAGTTATTTCTATTTCGATAAAGTATTTCGCACTTATTTAATTAAAGTTATGGTTTGTTGATAAAATAATTATGAAATTGTGTTAAAAACAGGATAGTATGAATACAGTGGCTTGCCTAGCTACCACGAGTAGGCGCCATCACGATCCCAATGTTGGGGGAAAATCCGGGTCGTGACAACGGAGTAGATGAGGTATGAGACGACATCTCACTATGACCCTCACTTTGGCCTACTCTGGCTTGGGGCACCTGACTGGTACCCTCTCCCGCAGCTGTATCAAGTTGTCTACTAATTATTTGCTTTCTAGTCGAAGGCATCATTGAAAGAAAACAAGGTGAATATTAGAGATGAACATTTAGGACTCAACTCTAAGCATGATCTAGATTCAGAAAAAGTTAACAACCCTAGATATCATGTAGCCTCCTGATTATAAATGTGGCGCGCTACACATCCATAATCAAGACTATACTAGACACGGCTCACAGACAATCCCTGGGCAAAACTTGCTCTGATACCAAGTTTGTCACAACCCAAACTGGAGGGCCATGACTAGCACCCGACCCTACTTGCCGAGCACCAACGTACATTTTATCTAACCTTGTTTATTATCTTTTGGGGCTGACAAGATCAATATAAATGGTAGACATGGTTCATGAACAACCAACTATAGAATCTAATGGCATGAACATACATAACATGGGATGACCAGACAATCAAGAAACTATATACATATGGTACAAACTACCACGCTACCATGAAAGACTATACAACAATAACCAGCCGTCAAGGCATACCAAATAATATATAAGTCGACACTTGTCTATGAGCCTCTAAAGGAACATATGTGTTGCAACACAGCCGGAATAGGGCCCCGACATACCCATAATGCCTATAACAAAATGCATACCAAGACCACGACAAGTCCGGAGAAGGGACCTTGCCAATCACCGCGGAATTGGACAACCTACTGTGGTGGGGGAGCCGAACCTGCCTGTCTATCGGGACCTACAACACGACATGCAGCATCCACAAATAAAAGGACATTAGTACGAATAAAGTACTGAGTATGTAAGGCAGGGAGCCATAAATATGAACAATAATGTAAGCAGGGATAGAGAATATACAACCTGTAACATCTGAGTACCCCTGAAGACTACTAACATGAAATGCAAATACATTTGTATAAATAAATAAACTTTTAAAACATATACCTCTGTGGGCATCATTATCATTATATCATACCTAACCATAATAGGCTCGGTAAAAATGTACCTGACAATTATAAGGCTCGGTAGATTCATACCTGGCCACGCAGACTCGGTAAAACCCAACTTATCAGTGGTTGCACAATCGGTGTCGTACCCGGCTGACTATAGCGTGGCTCGGTAGAGTAAAATAGATACATATATATAATTCATGCTCGACTTATGGAAACATGTTCTAGACCTTTCGGAGTGACGTAAGGTCGGTATCCTCTGTACACTTTATTAGGACTAACTCTTCACTAAGAACCTTATAGGAATCAGGAAGTACCAACAAGATTGATAACATAAGAATAAGAGAAGCAACATCAACATTAGTCGTTCCATAAGATAGGAAACAATGTAAGTACTGCTAGCTTCTAAGAGTAGAGTATCTTTGGATGCTCGTTCATTACATTTGGTACAATCAGAGGCATGGAAAAGAAGGAAAGGGATAGCCTTACATAGCTTGTATATACTGCCCCAATCTCAAGCTATGCAATTTTCACGACTCTTTAGTCTACAATAAGAGAAATGATACTATAGTTATCATTCAAGCGCGATAACTATTATGTATCGGCCACAACCTATTTTACGATGAAACGGGTAGCACCTCCCCTAATTATGTGACTTACCACAAGTGAAACAAATCACCAAACATCCCAAACAACATCAATGTTAATCATATTGAACATCTCATAACAATCCACCAACCAATAACATTACTACCAATCCTTTCGATATATATTTCACAAGTTCTAGCTTCAATGACTTAGCCGCAACATGGATTATCTTAAATACTAGATTAAGAGGTTCATTACCTTTATACAGAAAGAACAACTCCAATTTGACCTTAATTCGCCACGAAATATCCCTCCAATTTTGCCACAACAACAAGGAAGCGAAACTAGCAATCAATTAGTGTTTTTTTTGGCACTAAAATCATTTTAGAAGGCTTGAAATCATATAGGGTTGATATTAAGAACTTGAGGGAGTATTTAGAGAACATAAACCCTTTAAAACAACCTCCCACATGAGTTGGAACAACAAAAAAATGAGCAACAACAAGAAGAATAAGAGACTTACTAGTGCCACGGGATTCTCGACACTTGATTTGTATTGTTTGCCTTTTGTTTGGGTCTTGAATCTTGAGAGAACCTTGAGAGGGTGTTCCTAGGGTTCTAAGGACTGTAAATAGTGAAAATAAATGACTTAAAACGGGTTGGAGGCGTCCTATATAGATCCAAATTTCTTAAACCGCCTAAGTGGGCCCCACAGAGAGGTGCTTGGCGCAGTCTCGCGAAAATGCGAATATCTCTCTACTGTGAGATCGTATCGATGAACGGTTTAATGAGTTAGAAACTAGACTCATTGATATTCAATATGGTGGTTATATCAATCCATAATTCTAAGTAAATTGGGAGAAAATCTTAGTAATATTTGACCTAATATTTAAGTAAAATTATGAACCTAAGTTGCGACAACTTTTGTCGAATAATTTGTTTGACTTCAAGACTTACGACATGGATATTATATGATTCAAATACCTTAAAACACTACCACTTTACTATATTAAGCACATCTAGGTTTACCTGAAAATACAAATTACAACATCCTTGATTTGTTTAACTTCTAATACTTTTTAATCACCCTTATGCACCCTTGTATCACTTAAGATTAATAGGATTAACTTCGTATCATCTCAGGGATAATTCCTTCTTCGATTTGTGTTAACTAGTGTATGGCATGAACTAACACGTTTGGATATGGGTTGTAACAAGTAACTCCCATAACGACGGGTTGGGTCATTACATTCTCCCCAACTTAAACAAACGCTCGTCCTCGAACGTATCGAGAGTTGTTATAGAGGCCATCCAATAGCGGGGTGATCTTACCAACCATATACCCGGGGTTATCCCTCGTTGCCCTATACTGAATAGACCCGATACACAATACAATCGAACTTTCATAGTCCACTAATCCATAAAGCAAACCATAGAACCACGTCACACTCTTCCGATACTGCCAATGATGAATAAAACACACTATAAATTGTAATCATCTCTGAGATCAACCATTTCTTAAACCACTTCCCTTAACCGATATCACTAGAGATTTCCGCATTAAACCTCAATATTATCTTCCTAACAAGCTGAAATCAAATTTTTCCGTACTTATTATTGAACCCAATGATACCTCGAATCCAACACCACTCTAATAATATGATACACCAATACAAGTCTAAACCACATCTTGCATAATACACGCACCAGTAAAAAACGATCTGAACACACTCAAATAATAACAAATGACTTAAACGAAAGAGCTGTACCTCAAGTTCATCAACGCCATTACAATACAAGGCTAAGATCTCGTCTCACATCATAGAAATAGAATGTATGAATCTACTCTGAAAGGTCATAACTCACGTAGCCTCGCTATAATGCGCGATCCTATCCCAACATCGTTACACCTGAAACAGCTCAAGCCGCTATGCTCAAAATCAACAACTACACACATTTGATGTCCGAAACTAATGTAATTCAATATCGCCACGGTGAAACATAGAACACATAAATCGATAGACCATTACCAATGCTCCATACATGTGACGACCCGGCCCGTCGTCACGGGAATTACCACCCCGTTATGTTGTAATTACATAATTCATGCTTTTATATAAGTGTTAGAGTCTATCGGGGGAGTTAGGAGTGAAATTAAATTGGAAATGAGGCATATAGCCTTTTTGGAGGAAGCTTGAATAAGGAAAGTCAACCCGGAGTTGACTATTTGGTTAGAGGGCTCGGAATCGGATTCTGGATGATTCGGTTAGTTTCGGAAGGTGATTTGTGACTTAGGGGAGCGATCGGAATTGAATTTGGAGGCCCGGTGTAGAAATAGGCTTGAATTGGCTAAGGTTGAATTTTGGCGAAATCCGAACGGTAGGTGAGATTTTGATCCGGGAGTCGGAATGGAATTCCGACAGTTGCAGTAGCTCCGTTAGGTGATTTTGGATGTGCCTGCAAAATTTCAGGTCATTCGGACGTCGTTTGGTCGGGTTTTTCATCAAATGTGTAATTCGGAAAGTTTTAAGAAATTTAGGCTTGAATCCGTGTGTAATTGGTGATTTTGATGTTTAGGATGGTGTTTTTATGATTGGAACAAGTTCGTATCGTGTTTTGGGGTATGTTGGTGGTTTTCGTTGGGGTCCGGGGGCCTCGGGGTGAATCCGGACCATCATCCGGCATTTGGAAGCAAGAAATGATCTGCTGTAAATTGTAGATCACTGGGCAGTGATTTAGCCTTCGCGTTCGCAAGGGCAAGGCCCACGTTCGCGTAGGCCGAGGGAAAATGGTCATCGCGTTCGCGAGGGCACTGCCGCGTTCGCGTAGGCTGGGGCCAGTTGGCCATCGCGTTCGCGAGGTAACATGCCGCGTTCGCGAAGGAGAAGGTTGGAACGCATCGCGTTCGCGTGGGTGAAGGACGCGGACGCGTAAGAGGAAAAGACGAAGCATCGCGTTCGCGTGGTATGGGACGCGAACGCGTAGAGGAAAAAAATCCGGGCTAGGAAGATTGGTCTTCGCGAACGCGTGACTTTACGTCGCGTTCGCGATGAAGGAACGGAGCAAGGCATCGCGTTCGCGTGGAGACCATCGCGAACGCGTAGGGTAAAATCGTCTGGCAGTGAATTAAAATCACAGAACAGAGGGCTCTCGGGTTCATTAACCCAAAACGCCATTTTTGAGTTCCAAGAGGAGAAACTCACGGGAATTGCTGGTAATTCATCGGGGATTCGTTGGAAGTAAGTTTTGTGGCTTAATTACATCATTTTAGCATGAAATCCTTGGTTAAATCCCTGTAAATGGAAGATTTAAGGTGGGTTTGAGCCCTAGGCCTAAATTTAAGAAAAACACTGATTGGAGTGGGCAAATGGAGTCCGATTTTGGTAAATTTTATATGCCTAGACTCGTATCGAGATGAGGATTCCGAATATGTGATTTTTGTAATTTTTCGACAAGTGTACCAAAAGTCGGGTTTTGACAACTTGTGGGTTTTGATATAAATTGGGTTATTTCGAATGAATTTCGTGAAATTAGCGTATATTGATGCATTTTCTATGATTTTGAGCAGAGTTGACATCCGAGGAGATTGATTTGCGAGGCAAGCGCAAGGCGGATTGAAGCTTCTACCGGTTCGAGGTGAGTGGTAGTAGTAAACAATGCACTGAGGGTTTGAAACCCCGTACTAGCACTTTACAGTGCTATATTGAGATGAGACACGCGTTCTATGACGGGCGTGGTGACATTGTGATAGGGGGTTCGGACTTAGTCCTTCCCGACTAATAGAATACTGTGTTGTACAACTGTTAATAATGTTATAACTGTACCATTGGGCTAATAGCCATGTTTGGGGCCTTGTGCCGATCTGTAGAGCATTAGGGAACCTATAGAGCTAGGTGACCTTTATATCGTGTTGGAAATATACACTCGGCCATAGCTCTAGCTGTATAGCATAATATGAGCCCGTACTAGATGTGTACATTGAGAGAGATTATCTAGGGTGGAATTCCCTGTTCTAGCTGAGTGGGCCTGAAAGGCCAAGTCTATACCGATTGAGATGAGATAGGGTCAAGGACCCACTATGAGATGTTATATTGGGCCCGAAAGGCCAAGTCTATATTAACCGAGACAGGGTCAAGGACCCATTGTGATATATTATATTGGGCCTGAGAGGCCAAGTGCATACTGACTGGGTTAGGGTCGAGGACCCATTATGAGGTATTATGTATATAGATACCTATATTGGATCGGACTGCACGCCGCAGTAATGTACATGTAATATACATGTAATATACATGTGGGACGGACTGCACGCCGCAGTATTATTGCGCTTGGGCTGTAGGAGCCCCTTCGGAGTCTGAGTCTGCACACATTCCAGTGAGCGCTGGTATATTATGGGATCGGGCTGCACGCCGCAGCAGTATATATGTTGGATCGGACTGCACGCCGCAGTGATATATGGTGGACCTGGCTGCACGCCATAGCACCATAGCGCTTGGGCCTAGGGAGCCCCTCCGAAGTCCGTATACACCCCCAGTGAGCGCCGTCGACGTTAAATGGAGCGGGCTGCGCGCCGCAGCAGTATATGTATTGGAGCGGGCTGCACGCCGCAACATTATACTTAATCATATCCTACTATTTACTTAGATACTTATACATTATAGACATAAGTATGTGCCTTTATATGTTGAGATGGCCGTACACCGTAGGGGTACGAGCGAGGGTTTGTTCAGTGTGGAGATCTTGTAGAGATAAACGTAGATTGGAGGTTAAAGTACTACTATAGTGATGACGTACTTGTGAAGATTGCCTTAGAACTGCTAAGTGATAGCACAGGAGTTCTTACTTTCGGTTATTATTTATTATTGTTACTCACTGAGTTGAAATATACTCACCCCACTCCCCTGCACTTTTTGTGCAGATCCACAGGTGCCCGAGAGCAGTTGAGACATTTTAGCTGCTGATCCTTGTCTACTTTTGCGGAGATTACGCGGTAGCTGCCAGCGTCCGCAGAGCTTGTTTCTCCTTCTTTATCATCTTGATGACTTCCTACTTGCCTAGACTTGGTTGTATTAGGATGCTATTCTGTAGAGGCTCAGTCTCGTGACACCACGATATGTTTGGGACCGTATCTTTGTATGTTTTGACGTTTCGGTTTTCACCTGATATGACTAACTACCGTTTAAGTTTAATTTATTTAATAATTGGCTGGTTAAGAGGATATTATGGTCGGGCTTGCCTAGCATTGTGTTGGGCGCCATCACGACCGGGGTTGGGTCGTGACAAGTTGGTATCAAAGCCTAGGTTAATAGGTCTCGCGAGTCATGAGCCGGTTGGTAGAGTCTCGTGGATCGGTGCGGGGACGCCTGTACTTATCCTCGGGAGGCTGCAAACCTTTTTAGGAAAAGTTTCAATTCTTGGAATTCTTGTCGTGCGATTACTTTTGACTTGAACTGAACTTTGACATTCTATTCTCTCGCAGATGGCGAGAACTCGATCATCCGGACGTGGGGGACGACCACCACTACCACCTACTAGAGGCCGTGGACGCGGTCGCGGTCGTGGCGGAGTTAGGGCAGCTGGAGGCAGTGCCAGCTGACCCACAGCCCCCAGTTGCAGAGGTGCCAGCAGCACCAGATCAGGCACCAGCTGTGCCCATTGCTATTCCGGGTCTACAGGAGACCCTGGCTCAGATACTAGCAGTCTGCACTGGCCTAGCACAGGCGGTTTCAGTTACTACTGCAGCAGCTGCATCAGGGATCGGGGGTGGTCATCAGACACCCGTAGCATGCACTCCAGAGCCAGCAGTGCAGGGCTTGCAGACACCAGAGGCTCCTCCAGTTCAGCCTGTGGTTCCGGCTCAGCCAGCAGATCATGTTCAGGGGGACAGGGTCCCAGCTATGACGGACGATGAGCGGCGTCGTCTCGAGAGGTTCACTAGGTTATCTCTTCCAGTGTTCACTGGTACTCCGGGCGAGGACGCCCAAGGTTTTTTGGACATGTGCCGTCGGATACTTCATACGGTAGGGATATTGGAGTCCAGTGGGGTATCTTTCACTACCTTTCAGTTTCAGGGACCAGCCTTTGCTTGGTGGGAGGCTTATGAGCGCCCCAGGCCAGCCGGAGCAGCACCACTATCATGGCCGGAGTTCTCCACTATGTTCTTGGAGAAATGGGTGCCTCGATCTCGGAGAGAGGAGATGCGTAGGCAGTTTGAGGGTCTCCGTCAGGGGGACATGTCAGTGTCAGAGTATGAGATCAGGTTTACAGAGTTGTCCGGATATGCACCGTGGTTGGTTCATTCCGACAGAGAGAGGATTGGGCGCTTCGTGGACGGCCTCATTTATCCCATTCGTATTCTGATGACTCGGGAGAGGGTTTTGAGTCGTACATTTGAGGATGCCGTGGATATTGCTCGCGACATTGAGACAGATCGTCGCAGGGAGCGGGATGAGAGGGAGGCCAAGAGGCCTCGAGGAGCAGCTAGTTCCAATGGCACTCAGACCAGAGGCCAGAGTCAGCAGAGCCGAGGTCGCTCTTTCAGGTCTTCGCAGTCGGGTCGCTCAGATCGTCGCAGATGGTCTCCTAGACAGGGTTATCAGGGTTCGCACCAGAGCCAGCCATCTCTCAGTGCCATGCCAGCTCAGAGTTCTTCACAGGCCCCATCCGCTCAGGGTTCATCTCGGCCTAGTTCATCAGCTGGCCATTCCAGCGCCAGAGGTCCTCATCAGTCTCAGTACCCAGCACCGGGGAGTTGCTACGAGTGCGGAGAGTTTGGGCATCACCGTAGGGAGTGTCCCCGTCTTGTTTCCAGATCTTATCAGCAGAGGGGGCAGCCCTCGTCATCCGGTCCTTCTACTTCAGCACCCGCCCCGCCAGCTAGGGGTGAGGGTCAGACAGCTAGGGGTCGCTCTCGAGGGGGAGGCCGATCAGGCGGACAGGCTAGATGCTATGCTTTTCAGGGCCGATCTGAGGCTGTTACTTCTGATGCTGTCATTACAGGTATTATTTCAATCTGCCACGGAGATGCCTCGGTATTGTTTGATCCCGGTTCTACTTATTCTTATGTGTCTACATATTTTGCTCCTCATTTGGGCACGACCCGAGGGAGTCTTGAGGTGCCAGTGCATGTATCTACCCCGGTAGGGGATACTATTATTGGGGACCACGTATACCGGTCCTGTTTGGTCACTATTGGGGGTCTGGAGACCCGAGTGGACCTATTGCTTCTCAGCATGATTGATTTTGATGTTATATTGGGCATGGACTGGCTATCTCCATGTCATGCTATTATGGATTGTCCTGCTAAGACTGTCACCTTGGCTATGCCAAGCATTCAGCGGATCCAGTGGCGAGGCATGACTCAGTATGTACCTAGCAAGGTAATATCTTTCCTCGAGGCCCAACGAATGGTTGGGAAGGGATGTCTCTCTTATTTAGCATTTGTGCGGGAGGTCGAGGCCTTGACTCCCAGTATTGATTCTGCATTGTGCGAGACTTTCCTGATGTGTTTCCCTCAGACCTGCCGGGCATGCCGCCGGACAAGGATATTGATTTTGGTATCGATTTGGTGCCGGGCACTCAGCCTATTTCTATTCCTCCGTATCGTATGGCACCAGGCTGAGTTGAAGGAATTGAAGGAGCAGCTCCGGGAACTCCTAGATAAGGGGTTCATTCGGCCGAGTGTGTCGCCGTGGGGTGCACCGGTCCTGTTTGTTAAGAAGAAGGACGGATCTATGAGGATGTGTATTGACTATAGGCAGCTAAACAAAGTAACAGTGAAGAATAAGTATCCTCTTCCTCGTATTGATGATTTATTTGATCAGCTCCAGGGGGCTAGGGTGTTCTCGAAGATTGATCTTCGTTCAGACTACCATCAGCTGAAGATTAGAGAGTCTGACATTATGAAGACTGCATTCCGGACCAGATATGGTCACTATGAGTTCCTTGTGATGTCTTTTGGGCTAACCAACGCCCCAGCAGCATTTATGCATCTGATGAACAGTGTATTCAAGCCGTATCTTGATTCATTTGTGATCGTATTCATTGATGACATACTTGTCTACTCTCGTAGCCGGGAGGAGCATGCTCGGCACTTGAGTGTTGTGTTGCAGAGATTGAGAGAGGAGAAGTCGTATGCCAAGTTCTCCAAATGTGAGTTCGGCTTGAGTCCGTGGCATTCTTAGGGCACGTGGTGTCCTGTGATGGTATTCGGGTAGATCCGAGAAAGGTCGAGGCGGTGCGGAGTTGGCCCGGACCGACCTCAGTTATCGAGATCCGTAGCTTTCCGGGATTGGCGGGGTATTATCGTCGATTCGTTCGGGGGTTCTCTTCTATTGCTTCACCCTGACTAGATTGACTCGGAAGGGTGTTCCTTTCTATGGTCCGAGGAGTGCGAGGAGAGCTTCGAAGCTCGAGACGACGCGACCACGGCACCGGTGCTTGATTCTACCGACGAGCTTCGGGTTCTTATACCGTATATTGTGATGCCTCGGGAGTGGGCATTGGTTGTGTGTTGATGCGGGAGGGTAGGGTCATTGCTTATGCCTCTCGTCGGTTGAAGCCCCACGAGAAGAACTACCCTCTGTTCATGATTTGGAGCTAGCGGCCATAGTTCATGCCTTGAAGATTTGGAGGCATTACCTGTATGGTGTCTCATGTGAGGTGTTCACGGATCATCGCAGCCTTCAGGCACTTATTCGGACAGAAGGACCTTAATT
Organism: Nicotiana noctiflora; assembly: GCA_032618575.1. NCBI lineage: Eukaryota > Viridiplantae > Streptophyta > Magnoliopsida > Solanales > Solanaceae > Nicotiana > Nicotiana noctiflora. Next base: position 19,288 of record JASVEL010005419.1, on the reverse strand, counting down.
TGAGACAGCGGAGGTGGTTGGAGTTGCTTAAGGACTATGATATCACTATTTTGTATCATCCGGGAAGGCCAATGTGGTGGCCGATGCCTTGAGTCGGAAGGCGGTTAGCATGGGCAGCTTAGCTTTCATCCCAGTTGGGGAGAGGCCTTTTGCTTATGATGTTCATGCCCTAGCCAATCGGCTAGTGAGATTAGATATTTCGGAGCCGAGTCGAGTGTTGGCTTGTATTGCTTCTCGATCTTCCTTATATGATCGCATCAGAGAGCGACAGTATGATGACCCACATTTGCTTGTCCTTAAGGACAGAGTGCATCATAATGATGCCAGGGATGTGACTATCGACAGTGATGGTGTTTTGAGGATGCAGGGCCGTATATGTGTGCCCAATGTTGATGGTTTGCGGGAGTTGATACTTGAGGAGGCACACGGTTCGCGGTACTCTATTCACCCAGGTGCCGCAAAGATGTACCAAGACTTGAGACAGCACTACCGGTGGAGGAGAATGAAGATGGATATTGTTAGGCATGTAGCTAAGTGCCTCAATTGCCAGCAGGTCAAATATGAGCATCAGAGACCGGGCGGTGTTCTTCAGCGTATGGTTATTCCCGAGTGGAAATGGGAGAGGATCACCATGGATTTTGTTACTGGGCTACCTCGGACAACGAGGAAGTTTGATTCTGTATGGGTGATTGTTGATCGGCTGACTAAGTCCGCAACATATCCTCCAGGATCTGAATAGTACGCTCAGACTGCCCGTCTGTCTGGGGGTGAAATGCTGTACTCAACTCAACCCTCGTACCCATCTCTCGCCTGAAATGCTCTCCAAAACTGAGAAGTGAACTGAGTGCCTCTGTCAGATATAATAGACACTGGGACCCCATGCAACTTGACAATCTCCCGAATAAAGATCGATGCCAACCGCTCCGATGAGTAAGTAGTACTAACTGGGATGAAATGTGCGGACTTAGTTAGCCAATCAACAATCACCCATACAGAATCAAACTTCCTCGCTGTCCGAGGGAGCCAAGTAACAAAATCCATGGTGATCCTCTCCCATTTCCACTCGGGAATAACCATACGCTGAAGAACACCGCCGGTCTTTGATGCTCATATTTGACCTGCTGGCAATTGAGGCACTTAGCTACATGCCTAACAATATCCATCTTCATTCTCCTCCACCAGTAGTGCTGTCTCAAGTCTTGGTACATCTTTGCGGCACCTGGGTGAATAGAGTACCGCGAACTGTGTGCCTCCTCAAGTATCAACTCCCGCAAACCATCAACATTGGGCACACATATACGGCCCTGCATCCTCAAAACACCATCACTGTCGATAGTCACATCCCTGGCATCATTATGCTGCACTCTGTCCTTAAGGACAAGCAAATGTGGGTCATCATACTGTCGCTCTCTGATGCGATCATATAAGGAAGATCGAGAAGCAATACAAGCCAACACTCGACTCGGCTCCGAAATATCTAATCTCACTAGCCGATTGGCTAGGGCTTGAACATCATAAGCAAAAGGCCTCTCCCCAACTGGGATGAAAGCTAAGCTGCCCATGCTAACCGCCTTCCGACTCAAGGCATCGGCCACCACATTGGCCTTCCCCGGATGATACAAAATAGTGATATCATAGTCCTTAAGCAACTCCAACCACCTCCGCTGTCTCAAATTAAGGTCCTTCGGTCTGAATAAGTGCTGAAGGCTGCGATGATCCGTGAACACCTCACATGAGACACCATACAGGTAATGCCTCCAAATCTTCAAGGCATGAACTATGGTTGCTAGCTCCAAATCATGAACAGGGTAGTTCTTCTCGTGGGGCTTCAACTGACGAGAGGCATAAGCAATGACCCTACCCTCCTGCATCAACACACAACCAATGCCCACTCCCGAGGCATCACAATATACAGTATAAGAACCTGAAGCTGTCGGTAGAATCAAGACTGGTGCTGTGGTCAGTGCTGTCTTGAGCTTCTGAAAGCTCTCCTCGCACTCCTCGGACCATAAGAAAGGAACACCCTTCTGAGTCAATCTAGTCAAGGGTGAAGCAATAGAAGAGAACCCCTGAACGAATCGGCGATAATACCCTGCCAATCCCAGAAAGCTACGGATCTCAGTAACTGAGGTCGGTCTGGGCCAACTCTGCACCGCCTCGACCTTCCTCGGATCTACCTGAATACCATCACAGGACACCACGTGCCCTAAGAATGCCACGGACTCAAGCCAGAACTCACATTTGGAGAACTTGGCATACAGCTTCTCCTCTCTCAATCTCTGCAACACAACACTCAAGTGTCGAGCATGCTCCTCCTGGCTACGAGAGTAGACAAGTATGTCATCAATGAATACGATCACAAATGAATCAATATACGGCCTGAATACACTGTTCATCAGATGCATAAATGCTGCTGGGGCGTTGGTTAGCCCAAAAGACATCACGAGGAACTCATAGTGACCATATCCGGTCCGGAATGCAGTCTTCATAATGTCAGACTCTCTAATCTTCAGCTGATGGTAGCCTGAACGAAGATCAATCTTCGAGAACACCCTAGCTCCCTGGAGCTGATCAAATAAATCATCAATACGAGGAAGAGGATACTTATTCTTCATTGTTACTTTGTTTAGCTGCCTATAGTCAATACACATCCTCATAGATCCGTCCTTCTTCTTAACAAACAAGACCGGTGCACCCCACGGCGACACACTCGGCCGAATGAACCCCTTATCTAGGAGTTCCTGGAGCTGCTCCTTCAATTCCTTCAACTCAGCTGGTGCCATACGATACGGAGGAATAGAAATAGGCTGAGTGCCTGGCACCAAATCGATACCAAAATCAATATCCCCGTCCGGCGGCATGCCCGGCAGGTCTGAGGGAAACACATCAGGAAAGTCTCGCACAATGGGAACAGAATCAATACTGGGAGTCTGGGCCTCGACTTCCCGCACAAATGCTAAATAAGAGAGACATCCCTTCCCAACCATTCGTTGGGCCTTGAGGAAAGATATTACCCTGCTAGGTACATACTCGGTCGTGCCTCGCCACTCGATCCTCTGGAATGCCCGGCATAGCCAAAGTGACTGTCTTAGCATGACAGTCCAGAATAGCATGACATGGAGATAGCCAGTCCATGCCCAATATAACATCAAAATCAATCATGCTGAGAAGCAACAGGTCTACTCGGGTCTCCAAACCTCCAATAGTGACCAAACAGGACCGGTATACGTGGTCCACAACAATAGTATCCCCTACCGGGGTAGATACATGCACTGGCAGCTCAAGACTCCCTCGGGTCGTGCCCAAATGAGGAGCAAAATATGTAGACACATAAGAATAAGTAGAACCGGGATCAAACAATACCGAGGCATCTCCGTGGCAGATTGAAATAATACCTGTAATGACAGCATCAGAAGTAACAGCCTCAGATCGGCTCTAAAAAGCATAACATCTAGCCTGTCCGCCTGGTTGGCCTCCCCCTCGAGAGCGACCCCTAGCTGTCCGACCCTCACCCCTAGCCGGTGGGGCGGGTGCTGAAGTAGAAGGACCAGATGACGAGGGCTGCCCCCTCTGCTGATAAGATCCGGAAACAAGACGGGGACACTCCCTACGGTGATGCCCAAACTCTCCGCACTCGTAGCAACTCCCCGGTGCTGGGTACTGAGACTGATAAGGACCTCTGGCGCTGGAATGGCCAGCTGATGAACTAGGCCGAGATGAACCCTGAGCGGATGGGGCCTGTGAAGAACTCTGAGCTGGCATGGCACTGAGAGCTGGCTGGCTCTGGTGCGAACCCTGATAATCCTGTCTAGGAGACCATCTGCGACGATCTGAGCGTCTCGACTGCGAAGACCTGAAAGAGCGACCTCGGCTCTGCTGACTCTGGCCTCTGGTCTGTGTGCCACTGGAACTAGCCGCTCCTCGAGGCCTCTTGGCCTCCCTCTCATCCCGCTCCCTACGACGATCTGTCTCAATGTCGCGAGCAATATCCACAGCATCCTCAAATGTACGACTCAAAACCCTCTCCCGAGTCATCGGAATACGAATGGGATAAATGAGGCCGTCCACGAAGCGCCCAATCCTCTCTCTGTCGGAATGAACCAACCACGGTGCATATCTGGACAACTCTGTAAACCCGATCTCATACTCTGACACTGACATGTCCCCCTGACGGAGACCCTCAAACTGCCTACGCATCTCCTCTCTCTGAGATCGAGGCACCCATTTCTCCAAGAACATAGTGGAGAACTCCGGCCATGATAGTGGTGCTGCCCCGGCTGGCCTGCGGCGCTCATAAGCCTCCCACCAAGCAAAGGCCGGTCCCTGAAACTGAAAGGTAGTGAAAGATACCCCACTGGACTCCAATATCCCTGCCGTACGAAGCATCCGACGGCACTTATCCAGAAAACCTTGGGCGTCCTCGCCCGGAGCACCAGTGAACACTGGAGGAGATAACCTGGTGAACCTCTCGAGACGACGCTGCTCATCGTCTGTCATAGCTGGGACCCTGTCCCCCTGAATCTGATCTGCTGGCTGAACCGGTACCACAGGCTGAACTGGAGGAGCCTCTAGTGTCTGTAAGCCCTGCACTGCTGGCTCTGGAGTGCGTACCGCGGGGGTCCGATGACCACCCCCGATCCCCGATGCAGCTGCTGCAGTAGTAACTGAAACCGCCTGTGCTAGGCCAGTGCAGACTACTAGTATCTGAGCCAGGGTCTCCCGTAGACCCGGAATAGCAATGGGCACAGCTGGTGCCTGATCTGGTGTTGCTGGCGCCTCTGCAACTGGGGGCTGTGGGTCAGCTGGCACTGCCTCAGCCGCCCTAACTCCGCCACGACCGCGACCGCGTCCACGGCCTCTAGTAGGTGGTAGTGGTGGTCGTCCTCCACGTCCGGATGATCGGGTTCTCGCCATCTGCGAGAGAATAGAATGTCAAAGTTCGGTTCAAGTCAAAAGTAATCGCACGACAAGAATTCCAAGAATTGAAACTTTTCCTAAAAAGGTTTGCAGCCTCCCGAGGATAAGTACAGGCGTCCCCGCACCGATCCACGAGACTCTACCAACCGGCTCATGACTCGCGAGACCTATTAACCTAGGCTCGATACCAACTTGTCACAACCCAAACCCTGGTCGTGATGGCGCCCAACATAATGCTATCGGCTGACTAAGTCCGCACATTTCATCCCAGTTAGTACTACTTACTCATCGGAGCGGTTGGCGGTGATCTTTATTCGGGAGATTGTCAGGTTGCATGGGGTCCCAGTGTCTATTATATCTGACAGAGGCACTCAGTTCACTTCCCAGTTTTGGAGAGCATTTCAGCGAGAGATGGGTACGAGGGTTGAGTTGAGTACAGCATTTCACCCCCAGACAGACGGGCAGTCTGAGCGTACTATTCAGATCCTGGAGGATATGTTACGAGCATGTGTGATTGACTTTGGTGGTTCGTGGGATGAATTCTTACCACTTGCCGAGTTTGCCTACAACAACAGCTACCAGTCGAGTATTCAGATGGCCCCGTACGAGGCATTGTATGGCAGACGGTGTAGATCTCCCGTCGGATGGTTTGAGCCTGGTGAGGATAGATTGATAGGGACTGAGTTAGTCCAGGATGCTCTGGATAGAGCAAAGTTAATCCAGGAGAGGCTTCGTACAGCACAGTCTCGTCAGAAGAGTTATGCGGACCGTAGAGTTCGAGAGTTGTCTTTCATGGTTGGTGACAGAGTATTGTTGAAGATTTCACCTATGAAGGGTGTCATGAGGTTCGGGAGGAAAGGGAAGTTGAGTCCCAGGTATATTGGCCCTTTTGAGATACTCAGGAGAGTTGGAGAGGTGGCATATGAGTTAGCCTTGCCACCCAGTTTATCCAGCGTTCATCCGGTATTCCATGTGTCTATGCTCCGGAAGTACATTGGAGATCCGTCTCATGTATTAGACTTCGGTACCATCCAGCTTGATGGTGATCTGTCCTATGATGTGGAGCCTATTGCTATTTTGGGTCGTCAGGTGAGAAAATTGAGGTCCAAGGAGATTGCATCGGTTAAGGTTCAGTGGAGAGGTCGACCCGTGGAGGAGGCTACTTGGGAGGTTGAGCGGGAGATGCGGAGCAGATACCCTCAGCTATTTGAGACTTCAGGTATGTTTCTTGACCCGCTCGAGGACGAGCGTTTGCTTAAGAGGGGAGAATGTGACGACCCGGCCCGTCGTCACGGGAATTACCACCCCGTTATGTTGTAATTACATAATTCATGCTTTTATATAAGTGTTAGAGTCTATCGGGGGAGTTAGGAGTGAAATTAAATTGGAAATGAGGCATATAGCCTTTTTGGAGGAAGCTTGAATAAGGAAAGTCAACCCGGAGTTGACTATTTGGTTAGAGGGCTCGGAATCGGATTCTGATGATTCGGTTAGTTCCGGGAGGTGATTTGTGACTTAAGGGAGCGATCGGAATTGAATTTGGAGGCCCGGTGTAGAAATAGGCTTGAATTGGCTAAGGTTGAATTTTGGCGAAATCCGAACGGTAGGTGAGATTTTGATCCGGAGTCGGAATGGAGTTCCGACAGTTGCAGTAGCTCCGTTAGGTGATTTTGGATGTGCCTGCAAAATTTCAGGTCATTCGGACGTCGTTTGGTCGGGTTTTTCATCAAATGTGTAATTCGGAAAGTTTTAAGAAATTTAGGCTTGAATCCGTGTGTAATTGGTGATTTTGATGTTTAGGATGGTGTTTTTATGATTGGAACAAGTTCGTATCGTGTTTTGGGGTATGTTGGTGGTTTTCGTTGGGGTCCCGGGGCCTCGGGGTGAATCCGGACCATCATCCGACATTTGGAAGCAAGAAATGGCCTGCTGTAAATTGCAGATCACTGGGTGAAATTTTAGCCTTCGCGTTCGCGAGGGCTATACCACGTTCGCGTAGGCTGAGGGAAAATGGTCATCGCGTTCGCGAGGGCACTGCCGCGTTCGCGTAGGCTGGGGCCAATTGGCCATCGCGTTCGCGAGGTAACATGCCGCGTTCGCGAAGGAGAAGGTTGGAACGCATCGCGTTCGCGTGGGTGAAGGACGCGGACGCGTAAGAGGAAAAGACGAAGCATCGCGTTCGCGTGGTATGGGACGCGAACGCGTAGAGGAAAAAAATCCGGGCTAGGAAGATTGGTCTTCGCGAACGCGTGACTTTACGTCGCGTTCGCGATGAAGGAACGGAGCAAGGCATCGCGTTCGCGTGGAGACCATCGCGAACGCGTAGGGTAAAATCGTCTGGCAGTGAATTAAAATCACAGAACAGAGGGCTCTCGGGTTCATTAACCCAAAACGCCATTTTTGAGTTCCAAGAGGAGAAACTCACGGGAATTGCTGGTAATTCATCGGGGATTCGTTGGAAGTAAGTTTTGTGGCTTAATTACATCATTTTAGCATGAAATCCTTGGTTAAATCCCTGTAAATGGAAGATTTAAGGTGGGTTTGAGCCCTAGGCCTAAATTTAAGAAAAACACTGATTGGAGTGGGCAAATGGAGTCCGATTTTGGTAAATTTTATATGCCTAGACTCGTATCGAGATGAGGATTCCGAATATGTGATTTTTGTAATTTTTCGACAAGTGTACCAAAAGTCGGGTTTTGACAACTTGTGGGTTTTGATATAAATTGGGTTATTTCGAATGAATTTCGTGAAATTAGCGTATATTGATGCATTTTCTATGATTTTGAGCAGAGTTGACATCCGAGGAGATTGATTTGCGAGGCAAGCGCAAGGCGGATTGAAGCTTCTACCGGTTCGAGGTGAGTGGTAGTAGTAAACAATGCACTGAGGGTTTGAAACCCCGTACTAGCACTTTACAGTGCTATATTGAGATGAGACACGCGTTCTATGACGGGCGTGGTGACATTGTGATAGGGGGTTCGGACTTAGTCCTTCCCGGCTAATAGAATACTGTGTTGTACAACTGTTAATAATGTTATAACTGTACCATTGGGCTAATAGCCATGTTTGGGGCCTTGTGCCGATCTGTAGAGCATTAGGGAACCTATAGAGTTAGGTGACCTTTATATCGTGTTGGAAATATACACTCAGCCCATAGCTCTAGCTGTATAGCATAATATGAGCCCGTACTAGATGTGTACATTGAGAGAGATTATCTAGGGTGGAATTCCCTGTTCTAGTTGAGTGGGCCTGAAAGGCCAAGTCTATACCGATTGAGATGAGATAGGGTCAAGGACCCACTATGAGATGTTATATTGGGCCCGAAAGGCCAAGTCTATATTAACCGAGACAGGGTCAAGGACCCATTGTGATATATTATATTGGGCCTGAGAGGCCAAGTGCATACTGACTGGGTTAGGGTCGAGGACCCATTATGAGGTATTATGTATATAGATACCTATATTGGATCGGACTGCACGCCGCAGTAATGTACATGTAATATACATGTAATATACATGTGGGACGGACTGCACGCCGCAGTATTATTGCGCTTGGGCTGTAGGAGCCCCTTCGGAGTCTGAGTCTGCACACATTCCAGTGAGCGCTGGTATATTATGGGATCGGGCTGCACGCCGCAGCAGTATATATGTTGGATCGGACTGCACGCCGCAGTGATATATGGTGGACCTGGCTGCACGCCATAGCACCATAGCGCTTGGGCCTAGGGAGCCCCTCCGAAGTCCGTATACACCCCCAGTGAGCGCCGTCGACGTTAAATGGAGCGGGCTGCGCGCCGCAGCAGTATATGTATTGGAGCGGGCTGCACGCCGCAGCATTATACTTAATCATATCCTACTATTTACTTAGATACTTATACATTATAGACATAAGTATGTGCCTTTATATGTTGAGATGGCCGTACACCGTAGGGGTACGAGCGAGGGTTTGTTCGGTGTGGAGATCTTGTAGAGATAAACGTAGATTGGAGGTTAAAGTACTACTATAGTGATGACGTACTTGTGAAGATTGCCTTAGAACCGCTAAGTGATAGCACAGGAGTTCTTACTTTCAGTTATTATTTATTATTGTTAGTCACTGAGTTGAAATATACTCACCCCACTCCCCTGCACTGTTTTGGTGCAGATCCGCAGGTGCCCGAGAGCAGTTGAGACATTTTAGCTGCTGATCCATATCTACTTTTGCGGAGATTACGAGGTAGCTGCCAGCGTCCGCAGAGCTTGTTTTCTCCTTCTTTATCATCTTGTTGATTTCCTATTTGTCTAGACTTGGTTGTATTAGGATGCTATTCTGTAGAGGCTCAGTCTCGTGACACCACGATATGTTTGGGACCGTATCTTTGTATGTTTTGACGTTTCGGTTTTCACCTGATATGACTAACTACTGTTTAAGTCTAATTTATTTAATAATTGGCTGGTTAAGAGGATATTATGGTCGGGCTTGCCTAGCATTGTGTTGGGCGCCATCACGACCAGGGTTGGGTCGTGACAATACACCGAGCAACACTCAATTACTCATCCCGATCGACTTTCTCTATTAATTCTCAATGGAACCACACCATATGTGCCCATAACCAACAAATCACAATGTCTCACAACATAGAAAAACAACTCATAGCTTTCCTCGGATCGCTAACAAGCTCAATAACGATAGACTCAACCTATTCCTCAATAGTACAACTCAGGGTCAACCAAGCTAACTCAAGCAAAATGCATAGCCATATCAGCCTGCCAACAAACTCAGTACCAAGAAGCCTGAAAATATTTCTTCCACTTCTCTAACTCCTGCCAAAGGCACCAAATAAATACTGAAATCCATAACCTCACCCGGTTACATGCCCGGCCACATGAAACACATCCGAAAAGTCCCTCAATAACAGAACGGGATCAATGATAGCAACCTCTGCACTGACATCTATCACAAATGACCAATTAAGAAAGTACACCTTCGTAGTTGTCCGTTGGTTCTTTGAAATATAAATCACTCTGCTAAAACATATTCTAACGCACTTCACCACCTAACCCGTGGAATTTCTGGCATAGCCGATAATGCAATAGTTCAAAATCACCCCAACACTAAGACACCAGTCTTAATTACAATATCACATCCAAAATATAACATACCAGCGAATAAATATCCACCACTACAACATAGCTTGTACATCAGAATTCCATATAACACCTACATCATCATACCTGATCCCATTTTCCACCGTGCGAATAACTGCACCCATTCGATACCTGATAATAGGTAAATTTGACTATAATTATGCCCTACATAATCACACTTTGTTGTTGAATTGATATTGTTTATGATGATAAAATGCTTTGATTAGTGTTTATTGGTGTGTTATAGGTACACATGAACCATTGGATGCTAAAGGAGCTATTTTGGAGTCACATGTTGATGAAAAGGACAAGTGAAGAGTTGAAGTGAAGTGAGCTTGAAAAATTGAAGAGGAAATCTGAAGTACTGTTCATCCGCGGTTCACTCGCGACTGCGGATGAACCGCGAAAAAACAAGCTCTCTAAACTTTTCGGAAGAATCAGAAGACTGCTCTGTTCGCGGTTCGCCCGCGACCGCGGACGACCCGCGGAAGGCACCGCAAATATTTTCCTAGTTGTGTACAAATTCAATTTTTAAGTCCTAAAACCTCTATATAAACCCCTAGTTCGCCCAATAGAGGCAAGCATTGTATTATTACCTACTTTTGCAAGATTATTAGTAAGCTAGAACTCTCTCAACTTATTTCTTTCTTTTATCTTAATTCCTTGATTATGAATTCAATTATTATTCTTGTTTCTTTGAGCATGAGTAGCTAAATTCTTTTCTAAATTTTGATGGAACCTATTGAGTGATGAACTTATTGTTTATGTGATTACAAATTGTTAGCAAGATTTCTATTTGTTCAACTTCATTCTTGTTGTAGTTAATTGGTAGACGTCCTGGTTAGCTGTGCCTATTTAATGTGCATAACTTGGAAAAGAGTGCATATTTAGGTATATTGTTGAACAACACCACACCTAGGTTATTGGAGGAATCTATAACTTTAGGCGTAAAGACGGGATTAGGAATAACGAAGTCTTGGGTACAATCTTAAGTGAACTATTCAAATTAAAGCTAGCTAGGGTAGCTCGAGAGATTGCACTAGTAAATTATTGTAATTTCTCGGGAGAGGGTTACGTTACAAATAGCGTTCATGATTGATAGAATATATTGACAATTTGTATGAGCATAAATAGAAGGGATTCCATCAATAGGGGAAATCAATACGTGGGAGGCAACCCATGATCGTGTTGTAAGTATACTCATTATAGTTAGTCTATATAAAAAAAAAAATTTCTGACCAGCCAAAAAAAATTCAAAGAAGGCCTCTGTTTGCGGTTCATCCGCGAATGCAGATGAACCGCGGAAAAAGGCCCTCTCTGAAGTTTGACTGTTCGCAATTTGTCCGCGACCGCGAACGAAACGCGAACAACCGCGGTCAGTTCTGCGGTCGACAGAAAAAAATAATTTTTTTAAATTTTATTCTTTTCCCACCCCTCTTTAATAAACCTAAAACACTAATACCCCCTCCCCCCCCCCCCTTATTTCCCCATACCAGCCGCCACTCTCCCTCCCAACCTCCTCTCTCTCTCTAATTTCTCTCCTCATTCTCTCTACAATCCCTCCTCCATTCTTCTCCAAATAATTTCCCCACTTCAATCTTACTCCTCTACTACTCTCAATAGTAAGTCTTCTTCTTCTTGTTTTTTTTTCTTTCTTCTTTTAGTTCTTTAATTTGTATTATTAGTTTGGTAGACTTAATTAGTCACTTGTAGTTTAACTTGTATAATATGTAGTATATATTGCTAGTATTAGTAGAATCCATATATATTACTTGGTTTTTGTAGTAGAATGTTATGTGATTTTTTTTTGGAACCATGTGATATTGATGGAATTATGGTAGAGATTGTGTTGATTGGGTCTCCAATTAAGTTAAGAATGCCAATTGTGTTGTTTTGGAGACCCAAAGTGTTGGTTATTAGAATTGTTGGTTGGTTGGCCAAGTTGGGCATTTGTTGTTGTAGTAGTTGATTATTGAATTTTTAGGGAAGATAATGCCCAAATAGTGAGTTGCTTGTTGTTGTATATGATTGGAGATAGTTTAGGTTAATTGGGTCATGTTAGATTGCCAAAATAAATAAGTGTGGGGTGCTTAAGATGAATTGGTGAATTTGTTAGATAAGTGGTTAAGTATAGAAGTTATGGGATGATAGCACTAAAGAGACGATTGTGGTATTCCACGGATGGTGAAGTCTGAGTAGCCAACCGATGTTCTAACATTATGAAAATTTTTGGTTGTCTCTTTTGTGCAGGATCATAGCCCCTAAAAGATCCAGATAGGGTGCTAGCTCTTCTAGGCAACCAACATATGACGAGTCGAGGTTCGCCAGCGAGAAGGCGGATGGTGATTTCCATGCCAAGGCAGCTAAGTCCTGGATCCAGGAAGTTGAAGTTGACAGGTTGGCCCTGCGGTCTGAAAAGCCAGAAATATATGACGAAATTCGCTGCCGCGAAATGGAGTTCCTATTTGATGCACCGGCCCTCGTGAACAAGATGCTTGTTAGGGAGTTTTATGCCAATGCTCCCTACGGGATGGCTAGGGAGGTATTCGTCCGAGGTAAGTACGTTTACGCCCATGCTCATTCTATTAGCAGGCACTTAGACTGCAGAATCATACTAGTGACGTGGACTACTACCATGATAGGCCTGATGTCACCTGGGACATGCTAATTGAGGCCTTATGTGTTGGTGGCATCCCTGTTTGGATAAGAAACAAAACACTCCATTCTAACTGCTTTACACATACTGCTAAATGCTGATTTTCCATCATATATAACCGGCTCTTGCCCTCCAGCAACACCACTGATGTCAATTTTAATAGGGCACTTCTAACATGGTGTTTTGTAACACAGCGGGACGTGGACATCGCCCGCTTAATTAGTGACGAGATGGTGCTGAGGGGTTCCCTCAAAACCAAGGGTTTTTATTACCCATTTCTCGTCACTAATTTGTGTCTCGGCCATCATACCCCCAGTCCTGGCCTCAGATGGTGATCTCCAATCAAAAGCTCCATTCAAAGCTTCTCAAATTCGGGTCGGCCGAGACAATGACCCAATCGACTTGGATGCTGAGGTTGACCCTGTGCCGGTTTCCCGGGCCAGGCATTCCACTGACTCGGCTGGACCTTCCAGGCATGCTCACCGTGGAGCGAGTATGTCTAGGTCCGAATCTACCCGACCTATGATTAGGTCCATGGAGGAGGAGGTTGCTGATCTGCGCACTTCCGTAGATGGCTTGCACACGCCCTTAGACGCAATGTCATAGAGGCAAGCTCGGTTGGAAAGTAGGTTCATGGCATGGTTCCGAGCACTTGGTCGAGCATGTCACGTCGACCCATCCACCGTCTCCGACTCTGAGTGAGTCTCTAGTAAGTTTTCTCGCCCCTCTTGAGCTATATTTTTATCTTTATGTCATGAGGACATGACATGATTTTAAGTGTGGGGTGGGTGAATTATATTGTATATGTTGTATATATTAGTTGTAGTTGTAAATACAAATAGCTGGCTTGGCCCGATGATGGACACTTGGCGACGGGCTTCTTAAGGGTCCAAGTCGGAAAAAAAACACAAAAAAAATAAGAAAATTTAAAAAAAATCCAAAAATATGAGTAGAAGACTCTTCCTGATGATGGACTATTTAGGACAAGTACTCTTGAGGGAAGTAGTCCACGTAGGAATTTTTTTCTTTCTTTTATTATTATTTTTAGGTAGTGTATCATCTCCCCCTTGGTTTTTCTTTTGACCATAGTTCTTTTCCAAGGGTTTTTATTGAACCGGGTTAGGTAGATTTTTCCTTTTTAGGATTAGAGGACAAAGGGTAACATGTAACCCCGAGTATGCACATTAGATAAGCTTAATTGAACTTGAGAATGTATTTTCTAAGCTTGACTGTAGAGTATAAATATGCCTTAAATTTTCACAATAAAGCTTGCTTGAACATCGATAGGACTTTGTAGATGAACCGGATTCCAAATGAGTTGCATGCTATGTGTGTGTGAGGTTTTACATTGTATGCTTTACATGATACCTAGAACTTGCCCTGTGTGTTTGCAAAGCAAAATAGAAGTTGTTTGGTTGTAGAAAGGATAGAGGCATTTCTTTGTATAACCCCGTAAATCAATAGACATGAATTCACCCGTACATAATATCCTAGTTAACCCCTTTGAGCTTAAAACCTATTCTTTGATAACCTTTGAATGTTCATGAAAAATCAAAATCTTATATTGTTCTACTTTACCTCCTAGAGGCACTTGTATTGTAATGAATATGCAAAAGTGTAAGTGTGGGGTGAAGGGAAATTGAAAAAGGGAAAATCAAGAATGAATGGTGGAAAATAGTGAACTGGCCAAAATAATGTAAATGTGTTGCAAAGCAATGAGAAAAAAAAGAAAAAAAATATTATGAGAAAAAGAGCTATATCAATGTATATATGAAAATTAGAAAGTTCAGTTACACCAACAGAAGAAAAGTGGGGATTCAAAGTAAATAAAGATGAAGGAATGTTTAGGGGAGACATAAGGAAGAAAACGAAAAGAGAAGTTGTAAAAAGGAAAAGAAAAGTGCTTAGGGTGGTTAGTCACTATAACCAAAAGTATCCTACCCGTCCCGTACCCAACATTACAACCCTTAAAGACCTCTTGATCTATGATTGAATAACTCGATTACTGGAGTATTACACTAGGGACAAGCCTATGGTGTGTCTGTATGCATATGAATGTTCTTTGTTGAGAGTGAGTGAATTTTTTCGATATTTATAAGTTCCATGTTCTGAATTGTTTATGTGTGGGAACTTCTCTCAATAAACTATGTGAGGGTGTGTAACTCAAGAGGAAGAAGGTAAATTTACAAGTTTTTGGTGATAATTAGAGTAAGCTATAATGTGCTGGCATGAGAGTTTACGGTTAAGTAAGGATTGTGCATATCTTAGGTTAATCATGAAAAATAGCTTTTGTGACATAATTTGGGGGAGACATAAATAAAATTGGCCTAAAGTGTGATTGAGGTTGCTCGAGGATGAGCAAAGGTTTAAGTGTGGGGTATTGATAATAGGTGAATTTGACTATAATTATGCTCTAAATAATCACACTTTATTGTTAAATTAATATTATTTATGATGACAAAATGCTTTGATTAGTGTTTATTGGTGTGTTATAGGTACACATGAACCATTGGATGCTAAAGGAGCTATTTTGGAGTCACATGTTGATGAAAAGGCCAAGCGAAGAGTTGAAGTGAAGTTAGCTTGAAAAATTGAAGAAGAAATCCGAAGTACTGTTCATCCGCGGTTCACTCGCGACCGCGGATGAACCGCGAAAAAACAAGTTCTCTGAACTTTTCAGAAGAATCAGAAGATTGCTCTGTTCGCGGTTCGCCCGCAACTGCGGACGAACCACGGAAGGCGCGGCAAATATTTTCCTAGTTGTGTACAAATTCAGTTTTTAAGCCCTAAAACCTCAATATAAACCCCTAGTTCACCAAATAGAGGCAAGCATTGTATTATTACCCACTTTTACAAGATTATTAGTAAGAGAGAACTCTCTCAACTTATTTCTTTCTTTTATCTTAATTCCTTGATTATGAATTCAATTATTATTCTTGTTTCTTTGAGCATGAGTAGCTAAATCCTTTTCTAAGGTTTTGATGGAACCTATTGGGTGATGAACTTCTTGTTTATGTGATTATAAATTGTTAGCTAGATTTCTATTTGTTCAACTTCATTCTTGTCGTAGTTAATTGGTAGACGTCCTGATTAGCTGTTCCTATTTAGTGTGCATAACTTGGAAAAGAGTGCATATTTAGGTATATTGTTGAAAAACACCATACCTAGGTTATTAGAGGAATCTATAACTTTAGGTGTAAAGACGAGATTATGAATAACGAAGTCTTGGGTGTAATCTTAAGTGAACTATTCAAATTAAAGCTAGCTAGGGTTGCTCGGGAGAGTGCACTAGTAAATTATTGTAATTGCTCGGGAGAGGGTTACGGTACAAATAACGTTCATGATTGATAGAATATATTGACAATTTGTATGAGCATAAACAGAAGGGATTCCATCAATAGGGGAAATCAATATCTTTGTCTTTCTCCATATTATTTTCCCAATATTCAATTCTTTCTTTTCAGTCTTTTAATTCTTGCAAAGTAGTTATTTGAAAATCACACAAAAATATATCCGAAATTTGGGGAACTTGATTCAGAAGTGTTCTTGGATCTCTGAAACTTGCAATTGGTAGGTTAATTCTGTGGGATCGATTCTGGACTTATTAGACCAGGTTATATTGACTACGAGAGTTGCATGGACGTGAATCAATACCTAATCATTTCACGTCATGTAATTAGTATTTACCTGTGCTACCAAGCAAACCCGAATACCACTAGTGGACCCAATAAAAACATGCTGCAACACTACTGAAATATAATTAGTTTAATCACATTACCTTTTTCTAAAACACATAGTCGTGTCAAATCGCTTCCACTTAGTAATACCATCTTCCCTAGTCATCTGAAGCTCTCTTATCTAATCGCTTAGAAGGAATCACTACACATCCCATGCTCTGCATGACATACACATGCCTTGTGCAAATTCTTACAATAATGACACGACAGATGAGATCTTTATACATTTTTAGCCACCATCGAGATAACCATTCATTAGTTTTATACTATTGGCATGAACTATCACCTTATTCTGAACCAAACAATGGTCTTAGCTCTTTACTTTACTTCATATACTCAGATTGCACCGATATCAAATTCAATGATCTCGTCTCACTCAGTACGAACTGCTCGGGCAATAAGCCACTCCAGATATAATTAAATGTCGCATATGATGCCCCAATGTGCCAATAGGCTACCAATTCGAATGTGGTACTAAAAACAAGCTCTGGGAGGAATTATCAAATCCTACGCACTAATACAGACTTTCCTTGGAAAATAGGAAGCAAGGTACACAAAGATGGCATATAGAAAACTATACTCGATATCACAGTGTTACGGCATGCAACCCGATCCGGGTAACATATCCATGGCGGCGTGCCACCCGATTCACACATAGATCTCACATAAAGAGATGCACACTGAGCCAAATTTGCTCATTACAACATAATACCAAGTATTGGTCGTACGCATGCTAAGTGCATCATAATATCTCTGAGGGACATATAGCATTATAAGCTACAACACTCAATCACCACTGAGGTGCGATGTATAATCTGAATCCCAAGAGCCAAGATGCTCATATTACGTCATTCCTATGCGGATTCTTAACATATAGCAATTTCTCAAACTGTCTCACAACTCACCTAGCGCACTGCATCACTACGCGAAATATCTGAAAATGAAACATCAACCTGACTACTCCTCCACGAGGACCACGTTACAAAAATATACACATCTGGCCTAATATAGAGCCATTATTCACATTAAATCTATCCATCGACTTCAAGCCGATTATGATCATACTGAACTAGTCTAATAACCTTTCAAAGGTCCATAATAACTTCCATTTTCTTCATAGAATACAAGAACAACCATCATAATTGGAGTAATACTCCCTAGTTCACAACCCAATATGCCACGTGCCCTCCAGACATGAATTCCTCAATTTAACGACACTATCACAACCTTCATACTTGGTTTACATCTTTAACCAGTCAAGTGACTACATGCCACACTTATATAATCTTCCATTGGGACACACTCCCACAACCTACCAATATAATATTTAGGGCGTACCTCCAAACCACCGGTCGCACTAACACTAAAGAGCGATCAAGAACCATTAGCCAGGACACAACATCGCTCTCAGGTGTCGCTGAAGACGATACTAATTTATCTTAACCATCAATGATTCCTTCCTGCTCATCCAATCTCTTGTCATCTTGTCAAAATTTTTCCTTCACTCGTGCCGTTCTTGGCTCAATTTCTGCAATCAGAACTGGTTCTCCAGCATACATGAAATTAGAACTAACTGTGAGCACGTGATTTTTGCCCCAAGCAAATTAGTCCAAAAAATATATAAAAATGATTTTTGTGTGAAACTTATAGATCATTATGTAGAAATACCAGTGTTTGTTTTTATTTCTTGAAAATAAAGCAAAGAAAAATTAAAATAAAACACATTCTTTTAATAATTAGAAAATACTAAAAATAGGAAAATTACTCTTAATTTTAGAAAAATCAGGAAAAATTGAAAGAAAAATACAAAATACAAGAGATAATAAATACAGGAGCAATACAAAAATATACAGAAAAAATAAAATAAATAAAATACAATACGAAAATACAAAAAATATAAGGTATAATTCAAAGTATTTGGGTCAAACAACAAATCAGTTGCCTAATTGATACATTACACGGACCAAGCCTAAAGTAAATTAACGGGCCTACATATATAAACACCAAACGACACTGTATAGACTAAATGAATCTAGATCGTTGATCAATTGATCAAACGGCCCAGAGGTAACGATTGCATAACAATTAAAACGATGCCGTTAATCATAAATAATCACAACCGTTCATCTAAATGATCTAACGAATTAAATGAAGGCCTCATTTAAACCGCACGACGTCGTATGAAGACGAATAGATCCTGGCCATTCATTTAATTTGATCCAACGGCTAAAAACCATCATTACACCTCTAATATATCTACACCCACTGTTACACTTCGTTCATTTCCCCCATTCAGCCTTATAACCCCAAACCCTAGCCGCCATGCATTCCCTCTTCCTTTCCAATTGGGCCACCAGAACCCTACCGATGGTTCATTTTCGGTCGTCTTCTCTGACCAACTTACACACCCCTGAACCCTTTTCTCCTCCTCTTTCACCTTATCACATTAACTCCAGCCAAAAACATTTCATTCCTCTCAAATCTTGAAAAATAGGTCGCCGGAACCCTAGCCGGCGACCACAACTTTTGAATCAGCTTCCACCAGTAACACCTTTGAACCACCCTGAGTCCCTCTGTCACCCTATCCAACTACTTTCCCTCGAATATAAGCCTAACCTTTCGAATATTAAAAAGTATACCGCCGGAACCCTACTCCGACGGATACACCCAAACCAAAAACTACCCCAGTCAAACCATAGTCTTTAAAACATGACTCATTCACCACAAATAAGACTCCAAGAGTCTATTTGAAAGATCAACAGCCAAAGAAAGGCTTAAGCCCCCCGGACAACCGGAAACCAAGAACCAGAAAGAAAAATGAAGAAAAGAAGGAAAAGAAAGAAAGAAAAGAA
>JASVEL010005418.1:0-36359 GCA_032618575.1 Nicotiana noctiflora | reverse complement strand
ACCCAAGCACAATATTAATATCACACCTGCTGCGGCGCGCAGCCCGATCCGTATACCACTGCGGCGTGCAGTCCGATCCATGCATGTGTATGCATATGCTCACATAAAATGTCATGTCCTAACATATGGCCCTCGGCCCCAATCAGTCTAACAAATAATCAAGAAAAGCCCTACGGGCAACAATATCACATTAGCTCACAGCTAAAATATTATTAAGACCTTGTTCAAGTTTTTCATAACCTTATAAGAATGCTAAATAGCAAAAATACCATTTAAAACCTTAAATTAGAATAAAATATGCACGGTGTTATCAAAACAGTGATACCAATCCCTGAAGGACTCAAATAATTGGCACGAAGTCCAAACATGATAATTAGTCCAATTCACTTCAACAATTAGGAGTTATTATTTATTACGCGGGACGGACCATGTCACAATCCCCAATGGTGCTCTACCCCACGCCCGTTATCCGGCGTGCAAGTCACCTCAACACAGCACTAAGATGTGCAAGTCCAGGGTTTACTAACCCTCAAGACATCATTTACAAGAATTACCCACCTGAACCGACGAAAGCTCATGCCCGCGACGCCTTAGCTCCTCGAACCGGCATCCACGCACGTCAAAACTAGCACAAATCAGCACAAATATATCAAAATAGGCTAATGGAACATAACCCAATCGAAAGAACTCCAAAAATATCAAAAATCACGAAATTGGCAAAACCCGAGCTCCGGGCCCACATCTCGAAAAATCTCGAAACTCATATTTCCAGAACCCTCGTCCCGCCACGAGTCCGTACATATAAAATTTACTAAAATCGGAGTTCAAATGGCCTTCCAAAACTAAAAAACCCGTTTTCAATATCTAGGCCACATTTCTTCAAGATTTCAACCCAATTTCATGAAGATTGATGTTAATTCTACCATAAAATGATGTTTTTGAGTCAAGAATCTTACCTCCGACGAATACCCGATGATTTCTCAGTGATTCTCCTCGAGTTTTCTTCTCTCTAGGGCTCAAAATTGTGTTTTGGGTATAAGAACCCGTGAGCCCTCTGTTCTGCAATTAAACTCACTGCCAGACGATTTTACTCTACGCGTTCGCGATGCACCTCACGCGAACGCGATGGCCTGTTTGATTACTTCATCGCGAACGCGACGCCTTATCACGCGTCCGCGAAGATCATTTCCCCAGCTGCCGGATTTCTTCTACGCGAACGCGTCTACCCTTCACGCGTACGCGATGGTCTCCATCTTTCTCCTACGCGAACGCGGCCTTATTCCACGCGAACGCGATGCGTTCCAACTTCATCTTACGCGAACGCGTTACCATCCCACGCGAACGCGATGACCAATATGCCCCAGCCTACGCAAACGCGGGCCTTGCCCTCGCGAACGCGATGGCTTAATTTTTGCACAGTGGTCTGCAAATTTACAGCAGACTTCCAAGTTCCAAAAATGCCGGATGATGGTCCGGATTCACCCCGAGGCCCCCAGGACCCCAACGAAAACCACCAACATACTCCAAAACACGATACGGACTTGTTCCAATCATAAAAACACCATCCTAAACATCAAAATCACCAATTACACACGGATTCAAGCTTATGTTTCTTCAAAACTTCCGAATTACACATTCAATCAAAAACCCGACCAAACGACGTCCGAATGACCTGAAATTTTGCAGGCATATCCAAAATCACATAACGAAGCTACAGAAATCGTCGGAATTCCATTCCGACTCCCGGATCAAAATCTCACCTATCGATCGGATTTCGCCAAAATTCAACCTTAGCCAATTCAAGCCTATTTCTACACCGGATCTCCAAATTCAATTCCGATTGCTCTCCTAAGTCATAAATGATCCCTCGAAACTAGTCGAATCATCGAATCCGATTCCGAGCACTCTAACTCGATAGTCAACTCTAGGTTGACTTTCCATATTCAAACTTCCTTCAAACATGCTATTTGCTTCATTTTTAATTCAATTCACTCCTAACTCACCCGATAGGTTCTAACACCGATATAGAAGCATAAGATATGTTAATGCAAGGTAACGGGGTGGAAATTCCCATAACGACGGGCCGGGTCGTTACATTCTCCCCAACTTAAGCAAACGCTCGTCCTCGAGCGGACTCAAAGTTGTACTAGAAGCCACCCAATAACCGAATGACCTTACCAAGCATATATCCAGGTGATGATACGTCACCCTATCTCACATAAGTCCGAAAACACCACATAGTCAAAATTTCACAGACCATCTGAACCATAAATCACATTGTACTTTCTGAAATCATATGCCAAATGCTAATCCCATGCCTATACTCGGGATACACACGATCCAACTGTAATAACCCATATTCACTACTCCGGGTGAGATCATATGATGTATCAAACAACCCAATCACTCGAGACAATAGTCTCTAATCACACAATTTCCCATGATAACAAAATACCAACTGAAAAACCCTTTTTCATTAGATAGAGTCTTGTTCCAACACCTTCATATCATGCCCACGGCAACCGAACACGCGATATATCGAACCCATCTCTCAGGTCAACCATTCATGAATCTATTTCACTTTTAACTGATACCATAATAGGTTTCGGAGCCAAACCTCGATTTTTACCTTTCTAACAAGCTAAGATCCAATATGCTCGTATTCATAAATGACTCCAAAGGTCATTTCAATTATAACACACCGCACTGGTGATATGACACCTCAACACCGGCCTAAGCCACAACGAGCACAACATAGGCTCCAATAGAAATGTTTGCACACACCCGAATCATGACAGCTCAAATCATGACAATTGTCTCCAGCAAATAGAGTGTCACGACCCGGATTTTCCCCCAACATCGGGATCGTGATGGCGCCTACTCGTGGTAGCTAGGCAAGCCACTGTATTCATACTATCCTGTTTTTAACACAATTTCAATTAAATAAATGCGGAATACTTTATAGAAATAGTATTAAGCAGTTTCAAGGTAAAACCATATTGAAATCCTCTACCCAAGACTTGGAGTCACCAACTCACAAACTACTATGGAATACTACACATAAAAGTCTGAAAGAAATATAACGTAATTCTGTTTGTCTCAGAACAATGAGACTACAGCTATTAACATAAATAAAGAAAGAGACGCCGGGCCTGCGGACGTCTGCAAGCTACCTCGGTCTCAAATGTGATCAACTCCCACGCAATCTATTTACTGCTGCTGCTGCTCCTGATCGTAACCTGGACCTGTGCAAAAACGCACAGAAGTGTAGCATCAGCACAACCGACCCCATGTCCTGGTAAGTGCCTGGCCTATCCCGGCGAAGTAGTGACAAGCCTAGGACCAGACACCCACATAACCTGTGCAATTCAATATATATATATATATGTGTACCACAAAGTAACAAGAAATAATCAAGTATTAACACAATAAGGAATATCTTAAAGAATTCAACAATTAACCACAGTTAATAATTTCACAAGGAAAAACAAAGTGTAATGTAAACACAAGTAATATCAATTCAAGAAATAGCAAACAGTTACACGGCATCACCCTTCGTGCTTTTACTCTCATCCTCACATCCATAGTACGGCATGATCCTTCGTACATGGTTCAATAACAGAGCACGGCATGATCCTTCGTGCATAATCAATAAATAAACATGGCACGGCATCACCCTTCGTGCATTATCACTCTTCCTCACCCAAAGAACAATCAAATAAGTTCACAAAGAAAACAAGGTATTGTGAGCACATGATTTTTGCACCAGGCAAATAATTCCAAAATTAAAATAAATATATTTTGAGTGCAATTACTTGCTTTGCTTGAAATTAGTTATATTTTTGTGTGTTTGAATAAGTAAAAATTAGAAAAAATCAAAAAAATAGTAGTAATTAGTTTGTTAGTTTAGTTAATTAGAAAAATTAGCAAAATAGCTTAGATAGGAGAAAATAAAAGGAAAAATAGCAGAAAATTACAAAAAAAAATATTAGAAAATTAGAGTAATTAGTAGATTAGGATTTATAATTTTTCATAAAAGAAAAAGAAAAAAAAAGTATAAAAGAAAAGTACAAAAAAAAAAAAAAATTATTAAAGTTGAAAAAAAAAATACAAAAGAAATAGGTTGTATAATAAATTGGGCTAGCTGAAAGTCCAAACCAGTGGCCCAACGAATTAAGCCCAGTCACTTGACCCGCCCGGCTCTCAATTGTATTGATCATGGCCGTCCGTCCTGATAGATCCAACGGCCTTAAATAATTGGCCGAGTTATTCAATTAATTAATTGCTGAGATTTAATCTCAGCCGTTCGTGTGATTTTAATCCAAGGGGCTGAGACTTTGGTCTCATATGTAAGCAAAACGCTGTCGTTTAAGTAACGCTCGTTAAGAGCCGTTGATCATCATCAAACGAACGGTCCAGATTATCTCGGACATATGGCCTATATAAGGCTTATGTCCGAGAATGGTTATCATTTTTGCCAATTCAAAACCCTAGCCGCCCCTTTGACCCCTCTCTTCTCTCTCTCGTCTTCATCAGAAGCCTTAGGCGGCTATGGCGGCCACCACCTTATACGGTGGTCGCCGGCCTTTCCAATCACTCCCATCTTCTTCTCCTCCATCTTCATGTCCTAACACACCCAAAAACCCCAGAAAAACACACCTTTCTTCAAAACCCCGGTCACCGGAGTTACACCGGTGACCACCCAAACAATGAGAACCCACACGAAACCAATGCCATTATCTTCCTCTCCATGAGATCTATCCGCTCATACCACTGTTCAACCTCGAATCAAACCGGAACGCCTCGAATATCCCGAGAAAGGTCGCCGGAACCCTAACTCCGGCGACCCCAAACTCAACCCCCAGTCAAGATCCACCCTTTTTACACTCCTGAACATCCCCTGTAACCCATAAGCTCAAAAGGCCTCGTCTTTAGGCCTGAATGAAAAAACCAGAGGAAAATTTGAAAGAAAAGATCTGGAATTGAATAAAGAAGAAAAAGAAACAAGAAGAAAGGTCTGGGGAGGGTCTGAGACCAAAGAAAAGAAAAGAAAAAGGGAATAGGAAGCTCGGGGGACCGGCCCCGCAAGCTAAGTCCCTCACCTTTAGTTTTCTTTAGTTTTCTAGGATAGTTCATGATTTCTTACATGTTTTGGTCTTATTTTCTGATTGATTTTTGTGTTTGCGTGTTAATTTTCGTCTGCTCTTGTTGATATTTTTCTTCTTTTTATCTCATGTCCTGAATATCTTTGCCTTTAGCATGTTCATCTCTTTTTCTGATTAATGATTTGTCTGTAATTTGGATCTGGTCGATTATGTTCCCATGTTTCTCTTTGGGCGAATTTCTGATATTTAGTCATAAGGCTGCTTAATCTCTTAGTAATAAGATTCTGCTTGATGTTAATTTCATGTTATGTTTCTGGTTAAGTCAAAAGAGTTGACTTGGTGCCATTCTAGTCCCTAATCCCTTTGATTGCTTTCTATGCTTTATCTCTATGTATTTTTGTTTCGATTTGCATGCTTATGAGTACCTTTTATTTCTGTTCATCATGTTAATTCTAAGAGCTTTGTTTGCATTACTTCTTTGATAGACATAGATTCCTGTCTTAGCTTCTTCTTTGATTCATGCTCTCTTTGCTTGATTTCATATGTCTTAAATTGCTCTTTCAAGATCATGTTTAGTACTAGGGTTCTATTTCCAATCCATCCTCATATGTGTGTTCTGTTTTGTTGAGTACACTGGTTCTTTGATTGTTGGCTTGCAATATCATGACTATCTGTCTTCTTGCTTCTTTTGGCATAATTAGTTCAATTGTTCTCTTTTAGTATTCTGTGGATGTTAGTTTTATGTTAATGTCCCAGTGTTCCTTTGTCTACTATAGTATTGAGGTCCCTCACCTTGTAGTTTTCAGTAGTCCTTCTGTCATTCTGATACTTGATTAATGGTCACTTAGCTTTGCATTAGATTACTTTCGTTGGCTTATAGTGTCTCTACTGTTTCTCTTTCTGTATTTTCTTATGTTTGGTCTTGATAAAAGCTTGGCTATCTCTGTTCATCTTTTATATCAAGTCATCTGGGGTTCACTTCTTTGCTCACATTCTGATTCATGCAAGTCTAGTATTCTTGTCATATCATCTCTATTATGTTTTGCTTGATGAATGGGTATGCCAATTTGGGGTCTGATTCTCTTCATGCTACCCTCATATGATAGATTTGGGGTTTTCTTTTCACTGATTCTCCATGTTTTCTTGCTTTACATGCTTCATCTTCTGTTGACTGGTTTCCAGGAATTCACTGTCTCTCCATGATTTTTTTACTCCTTATCTTCATATTATCTGTCTCATAGTCCATTGTCTTTATGTCTAAAATGAATCATGTTTTATTTCTTGTTTTGTGGGATTTAGTTTCCATGTGTCTATGCCCATGAACCCTAAATGTTTGAATTCCTCAGTGTCCCATTTGACATGAAATGATTGTGACTATGCCTGATTAATGTTAATTGATATGTAGCTACAGGAGTTTAAGTTATGTAAATTGATTAGTTGAAGTTCAACACTATCAAAACCCTTTTCTGAGTTTTAATTAATCAATGAACATGGTTTGGCTTTTGTTGGTTATGTGTGCAATTGTATGTTAAAATGGCTAAGTTTGCAATAGTTACATGTTTAAGTGTGAACACTGCTAAGGCTTGTATGGATTGGTTATAGCTGTTAGTTCTAGGTTCTAAAAGTGGTTAGTTTTGAAATAGGACTAAAACTGAAAATGATCATAATTAGGTTATAAATTCAATAATTGGCCTAAGAATGGTTAACCTTGCAAAAGGTTGACCAATTCTGTGAGCCCTAACACACAGCTCACTGTTTAAACAGTGGCTGGTTGTGCAAAGGGCTATGTCTGCAAATGCAGACTAGCCCAGGCTCTATATTGAGCCCTGAACAGCAAAGTGGCCAAATCTGTAAAGGTTTTGGACCTAGCTGTTCAGTATGAGGCTTTGATAGCCCAAGCTAAGTCTCAACTTGAGACTGGCTAACTTTTAAATAGGTTAATCATAATAACAAAGCAGGCTATGCCTGCAATTAGCTTTAATTAGGAATAAATTGGTCTTAATGGACTGAAATTAGTTTAAAAGTGGCTAAAATTGAAATAGTTCTTAAGAATAAATCTGGCCAGCCCTTAAATATTAATGCCAGGGCTTGGCTATTAGTTAAATAGGTTCAAATCAAGCTGAAATCTGCCCTAGGTAAGTTAGTAATTCAGCAGTGCTCTTAGGGGCACAATTGGGAGTTGAAAAGGTAAAATAGTAACTAGTAAGAACTTAGGAGGGTAATAGGGACATTTATACTCCTGATTTCTGCAATTTTGCAGAGGTTTAGGGGTATAATGGTCTCCTAAAAATGGGAAATCTGTAAAAATCTCAAACCCCTAAGGTTATACTAGTAAAAGGCCATAAAAGAGAATCTTTAGAACCTTCCAGCACATGCTGGAAGGGTTTTAGTAACTGAAAATGGGACCAAAGTGTAGAATAGGTAATTTTAGGAGGGGGAAGTGGGATTAATCCCATTACTTCCTCCCCAAGTATTCAGCCCTAAAAGGTTAGCTATAAATATCTCTAAAATGGGCTGAAAAAGGGATACACAGGAGAACAATCTGAAATTCATACTTGAGCCAATTGTTGAGAAGAAATACTAGGAAAACATAGCAATTCAGCAGTCATTAATTCTGGAAACTCCGTGTGTGAGAGCTTTGGGTTTAATCTATTCTTACTGGGTTTCTTAGCTCGTTTTTTGCTGGGTTATTCTCCTATTGTTGATGTGTTGCTGTTGCTGTGTCTTCACTGTTGCATTATTTCGAGTCTACTGCTGATTGTTTACTCCTTCTCCCCTAGAACTCATCGATTCCTTTGTTTCATCCAGGTACATTTCTTTAAATGATGCTGTATCGATGCCTTTGATGAAATACATGAAGATTCAAGTTAACTTTATTTCTTTTAGTTATAGTTAATACTGTAATTCATTTTGTTGTAGTAGATAGTAGCAAAGACAGAAAACAGAAACAATGTAATAGTTAGCAGAATAGTGGTAGTATAGCGTAGCAATGCATCACACTTAGTTTAAATAGGAAAATTTAAAACATAGGTGCACGAATCATGACCCTAGGATCATTAACAATTCTGGCTTCATAAAAATATCTCGTAAACCATTGACATTAGCTAATGCCTCAACACAAAATAAAAATGCTAGATCGAGCAATATTTTCAAATGCAATAGGTTTGGTGATTTGCATGATAAGCAGAACTGAAATAAAAGTGGTGATTACACAAATTTTCAAGTCATAAGACTAAAGCTCTGTTGATAAGCATTTTAGGATAAGTTCACATGATCAAAGCTTCTCGTTGTTAAAAGAAATAATTAGGTAGCAAAAGGTTTAAGGGGGATAATAACTCTTCTTAATAGCTAATCTGTCCTTAGCTCGGATAAGTGACTAATCAACTGTCTGGTCTCATTTAGAAATTAATTAGTTCACTGGTTTTGATAATCAAGGTTGTTAATTTTCATGCATAGACTACTTAGAATTGATATTGTGTACCATGATCTTTCTTATGATAGTTAATGAATAAAGTTAGTTTTCCTATTGATCACAAATTTGTACTCTGTTTTCCTTTTGATTAAATACTTTTGATTATTTTTCGCCCAATGCAACGGGAGCCCAAACAGCAGTTTATAAGTCTTAATACAACTTGGACCTTTAGGGTCTGGATTGGTCCGGATAAATAGACTAATAGATCCAGGCCCAATAAACAATAAACTACACGGGCCTGGAAATCTTATTGTAAATGCGGCTAAGGAAAAACAAGTATTAGAAAATGTAGTCAAATACACGTATTAGTATCCTTTAATAAAAATTGGGACGAGCCTCGCCCGAATAACAAACATCGGGGCCCCCATTTAGTAACAAAATAACATAGTACAACCGGAGAGGCTAATAGCGAATTCCATAGCCTCTCCCAAAAATTAAAAGCCGATAGACATCATTTAAGGCACGATTTTAATATACTTTCCAATGAACGAGTGTGCACTTGGTGCGACTCAAATCCAAATCTCGGTGAAGCTGAAATATACCAAAAGTCATAGGCGTACTGGTTGCGGTATGACTCGAAGCGTGTTTTCGCGATACCGCAAATTCCTAAAAAATAATATTTAACGTAAAAGCACATTATGTTGTTAAAATCTATAACTGAGTCAAACAAAAGTCAAGAACGACAGTGGAGCGACCGTGCTAAAACCACGGAATCCGGGAGTGCCTAACACCTTCTCCCGGGTTAACAGAGTTCCTTATCCGGACCTCTGCTTCGCATACATTTCAAAGAGTCAAAATTCCTCGGATTCGGGATTAACCGGTGACTTGGGACACCATTGTCATTCCCAAGTGGCGACTCTGACTAATCTCTAAATATATCCCGAACCGATTGTCCTTAAATTGGAAAAACTCCTTCCCTTACGTTATTTTATCCGTCTCGGGTAATTGAGCGTCGGGGTATACCCTACAAGTGTATTTATACCTTACACTTGTTTAGGGGTAGTAAAAAGGGAGGTGTGACAGCTCTGGCGACTCTGCTGGGGACTCAACCCTGAATTTCGATTTCGGGGTTTAAGAACTCGAGCTCCTTAGAACTGCCGTTTGCGTTTTGTTTGACTTCATTATATGATTTGAATAACATGCTATGTGCTTTATCGCTTTGATATTATCTGGACTGTATATATAAAATTGTGCCGAAAACCCTTCTCTCTTCTCCCCCGGGGATGTGCTTACTGGTTGAGACTCCCCTTTCTGTTAAAGTCACCCTAAATTAAGAAAAATAGAGGCCGGATAAGTTACAAAGCCGATTGACTCCGCGGGTCACCGGTACGTAGCCCCTCCTCGATTCGAGTTGTCCGCTCGGGTACACGGTCTAGCAATCCATGAAACCATAAGATTTTGAACATAGGTCTAGGACGATTATTTGCACCATATTTGACTTAGGGGACTCAACACAGGGGTTGGGTCCGTCTAGGACAGGTGACCCGGTATTAAAAAGACCAAGCATGCTATGTGTTGCATTTTATTGTCCTTGATCGTTATGCGGACCGGCGAAAAATCCCGAGATTGGAAACTTGTTGAAAAAGGAAAAGAGAGAGAGGGAAATAATGATTTGTAGAAAATAGGTACTTGGAAGAATTTGAAAATTTGAAAATAGAAGGAACAGTTTTTGTTGAAAATAATTGGTCAAATAATCTGACCGAACTACGCAGGTTTGATTCTCGCCATTAGGTGGGATACGTAGGCAACCCTTAAACGGGTCCAACCACATTTTTAGAAAAAGACCAAAAAGATTTTCTTTTCAAATAATCGAGGTGATTGCTATTTTTGGAAATGGCCGAATGTTCCGAAAGGACGACGGAAGGCTGTTTTTACAAAAATGGCCACTTCGAAAATCATTTTTCTTTTCTCAAAAATTGAAAACTTGCATTAATAAGATTTTTCTTTCTTCTAAATAAAATCACATTAATAAATGTGCAGGGACGAGCACGATGATGAATGAACAATTTTCCCTAAATAAAATCCCTTTGGAGTTGAGGTTATGGTGGCAGGACATGGGATCCGATGGTCAAGATTGGGTCAAAAAGTACTTGAAAGGCCTTACTGGGTTACTCGAAATAGTTCCTCGAGGTGATGTAATTCGAGCGTTGGTCTCGTTTTGGGATTCGGCACACAACGTATTTCATTTCCCAGATTTTGAGCTTACCCCTACTTTAGAGGAGATTGCCTACTACATTGGGAAAACCGAAGTTCCGCTGAAAGGAAAATATCCGGTATCTCCGAGGATGGTGACAGTACATCGCTTCCTCGACTCTTTGAAAATTGCCCGGAATGTTCATAATGAAGATCTGGCCAACGGATTTTGTTCTTTAAGCTTCATCTACAACAGGTTTGGACATGTTGGGGGTTTCAATGATCCTACCAACAAGCTATGTTGCAAGTCTAACCGGGCGAAATGGGAAGAACACCGGAGGTTCGCATTTTTGGTGGCATTTCTCGGAGTTGTGGTATTCCCGAGGAAAGACGGACATATCAATATCAAAGTCGTCGGGGTAGCCACCACACTGATAGTACAAGAAAACAGTACCCTGGCCCCAATGATTGTCGCAGATATCTATCGTGCTCTGACTGCGTGCAAAGCAGGGGCTAGCTTCTTCGAGGGGTGTAACTTGATCTTGCAAATTTGGCTAATCGATCATCTGTGTCACCACCCTTCATTCTCGAGCTATGGTTCGGCCGATCGGACATGTTTGGAAGAGTTCAATGCGAGAACAAAAGAAGTAAGGTTGCCGGAGGGAGTCCAAGGTTGGATTGGGTATCTTCGATCACTAACTGACGGTCAAATTGATTGGACGTATGACTGGTTACCTCTTGACGAGGTGATATACATGCCAACAGAAGGATCGCCATTTTTGATTATGGGTTTGAAGAGTATACAGCCTTATGCTCCCTACAGAGCTTTGCGACAGTTGGGTCGGTGTCAGATTATTCCGAGGGATGGGGACCTCAGTGTGCAGGCCGTGGAGATTGGTCCAGACGGGCAATTCCCGGAAGCAAGAATCCGGCAAATATGGAATGAATGCCAAAATCCGAAGATTGATACTTGTGTGCCGAATAGAGCAAGAGGGGAGATATCACCTGGATACTCCACTTGGTACCGACGAGGGGTTGAACACGAACGTCTTTCAAAGAGACCTCACTTGCAAGACCTGATAGAGCAATCCGAGGAAAATCTGAAATGGGCGGCCAAGGAAAAGGAATATAAGGCCAAAATCAGTCTGTTGGAAGATAAGCTGAGAAATCTTCATTTCGAGAGCGGTTTACAAGCGGCATCCGATGAAGTGGAGAAGAAGCAGTTAAAGAAAGAGAATGAGATGTTGAAAGCTCAAATGGCTCAAATGAAAATTGCATCCGAGACCCCAATTCGCTCGGCCCGGGATGAAAAGTTAATTGAGATTCTCCGGCGAAAGGTAAATGACTATAGCTTCGATTTGGATAAAACGGAGAAAGAGTTAGTCATGGCTCGGAAGCAAATGGATAAAGATGTTGAGAAGAGAGCCAAATTGGTTCAACAACTGCAAGACAAGCATGATGCTGAAGTAGTCCAGCTTAGAAAGAAATTAATCTCAGCCACGGCCAAGAGCAACAAGATTATCAAAGATCTTGAGGAAGAAAGAGAATATTGCTACACGACGATGGCTAGATTAAAATTGGAGCTACAACAGGTGCAAAAGGACAACCAACAGGTCTTGGACGCTCGCAATCAACAAATAAGCAGGCTATTGCAGGAAAAAGGGGTCATCAGAGAAAAGATTGTTCGCATCGCCCAGTACATCACTCGGAAGACTCAGCTTTGTGAAGATATGACTCGGAGGACTTTTGTTTCTGCAGTGAAGTATTTTGGACAACAAGTCATGGCCGACCTTGATAAGCTTCAAAGGGGTTTAGCATATAGGCCCGCGGCAAGGCCGAACGACGCCTCGCGGGCACTAGGTGCATTAATGTACTCTTAGGTCATGCATTATGTTTTATTTTTCCTTTGTTTAAACATCACTTTGTAATCAAGGTTTTGATTTATCAATGAGAAAACAAAGTGTTGTTACCAATTCTTTTACTTTATGGCATTTCTTTGTATCCGCTAAGCAAATAAATAGGAGCGTAATTATGAAAACGACAAGAAAAAGAAAGAAAAAAAAAAAGAAAAAAAAAAAAAAAAAAAAAAAAAAAAAAAAAAAAAAAGCAAGAAAGAAAAGAAGAAAAGAGAGAGAGAAAAAGCAAAAGAGCGGAAAAAGAAAAAGATGATTGGAGTGAGCAGCGGCCGGGATGATGCATAACGACTCGAGCAAATGTGTTTGTTTTTGAAATCGTTGCATCTTATTTATGAGCTAACAACTAACGAGTGTTGATGTTTGTAAGTCCAGATCTTCTAGGCAACTGGCATACTGGCTACCCACCCATACAACACCAGGTCCAAAAAGATGACAAAGGCTGTGTCCCAGGAGATCGAGGCAACCATTGTAGACCCTGCTCACGAAGAAGAAATCGTGGATGTGGCAGGGATGAAAGAAGAAATGTACAAGTTAAGGCAGCAGATGGCTGAAATGTACCAAGCTTGGTCGAGAGGTCAACCATTACCAGCCTACCCTGCTAACCCTGCATATGTCCCTCCAGCCAATCCTAACCCGGAGCCACCAACGATGAACTCATCCTCTACCTACCCCGACTACCCTCATTATTACGCTTCCACCTCCCAAATGCCACCACCTCCAACCAAGCAAGCACCACCTCCTGTTCCGCAAGTTGCTCCTGTATACGTGGCACCTCCGCCCGCTGTTATCCACAAGTCTTCTAGTGAACCAATGTTCCATATCCAGGATACTCACTATTACCCTCCGGAGCCGACTTTTAGACAACACGAGTCTCACGCTCCTATCATAGAAGCAAGTGCCGGGCAGGAAGAGATGGCTCGGAAAGTCAAAAGTCTTGAGAATGCTTTCCGCAACATGCAAGGGCTAGGAGGGCAAGTAAGTGTAGCCTACAAAGACCTGTGTTTGTTCCCAGAGGTGCAGCTTCCTGCGGGATTTAAATTGCCAAAGTTTGACATGTACGACGGACATGGGGATCCGGTAGCTCATCTGAGAGGATACTGTAGTAAGATGAGAGGCGCGGGAGGAAGAGATGAATTGTTAATGGCGTACTTCAGCCAAAGTCTAAGCGGATCAGCCCTGGAATGGTATACCCGACAGGACCACACAAGATGGTTCGTTTGGGATGACTTAGCGCAAGCTTTCGCTAGTCACTTTCAGTACAATTTGGAGATCATACCCGACAGGTTATCCCTTACCAAGCTGGAGAAAAAGCCAGGAGAGAGCTTTAGAGAATACGGTTTTAGATGGAGGGAACAGGCCGCTAGAGTGGATCCGCCAATGAAAGAGGGAGAGATGGTGGACTGTTTTTTGCAAGCTTTGGAGCCAACGTACTACGGCCATCTAGTGTCTGCAATCGGGAAAAGTTTCAACGAAGTTGTGAAAATGGGAAGTTTTGTAGAAGAGGGTTTGAAGACAAACAAGATTATGAGTTTTTCGGCTATCAAAGCCACCAACCAAGCCATACAGAATGGAAGTGGAGGAGTGATGGGAAAAAAGAAGAAAGAAGAAGTATCAACCATTGAAAGCAGGTCCTGGAGTCGCAACCCCCATTATAACCCACCCAGACCTTACCGCCAACACCCACCAAGCCCGACAAATCCATATAATCCACCATCATCCTACCCACCAAATCCCTACAACACACCAAGCCCATATAACCCACCACCACCACCATACCCACCAACTGGCCCACATTACCATCACCCTCAAACCCAAGCTTACCCACCACCATCACCCCACGTGTGGAGAGCTCAAGCTCCACACAATGTGTACCATGCCTAAAACACATACTCAACCCATAAACCTTACCGCAACCAGAATAGACCCAGGCCAGATGCTGATTGGAGAAACAAAGCGGGAAGAACATTCACTCCTCTCGGAGAATCATATGCCAGTCTTTTCCACAGGTTGAAAGAATTGGGGATGTTGAGCCCAATCGCACCAAAAAATCCAAATCCTCCCCCAAAGAACCTTAATACTTCTGTCAGATGTGAATATTGTTCAGGAACGGTGGGTCATGATACTGAGAAATGCTGGCAACTAAAGAATGCCATTCAAGATCTTATCGATGAGAGGAGGATTGAAGTGCAGGCCCCAGAAACCCCAAACATTACCCAGAATCCATTGCCGAATCACCACGAAACGAATATGATAGAACTGGTGCAGGGTGATGGCAATCAAAAACCATCTCAGGCCGTCATGATGATAAAGTCGAGTGACAAGTTAGAGAAAGAGATTGTGAAAGAGGCCAGTAGTGATGGGAAGTCTAAAAGTGGTAGTGCCAGGTGCAAAGACAACTGTGACTGTGAAGGGTGCAAGTGCAGAGCTAGTGATCATAAAACCAGTAGTGCAAATGCCTGTGGTGGATACAAAGACCGTGCCTTGGAACTATAACAAGGTAACAGTAGTTTACAAGGGAAAAGAGATTTCTGGCGAAATTAATGAAACGCATGGACTCACACGATCTGGAAGGTGTTTTGCTCCAGAGGAACTGAGAAAGATGAAAGCGGTGAAAGAAAGTCAATTGAAAAAGCCAGTGTCGGAGGAGGAAGCAGAAGAATTTCTTAAGAAAATGAAGTCACAAGAGTACTCAGTGGTTGAGCAGTTAAGAAAGACCCCGGCCCAAATTTCTTTGTTATCTTTGTTGATACATTCAGAAGAGCACCGGAAGGCCCTTATGAAAATTCTAAATGAAGCTCACGTTCCGGAGAAGATTTCAGTGTGTCACTTGGAGAAGATCACCAGTAAAATTTTCGAGTCTAACAGGATCACCTTTTCTGATAAGGAGCTGCCGGTGGAAGGAACTGAACACAATAAAGCATTGTACCTCACAGTAAAGAGTGAAGAATCAGTCGTGACCAGGGTATTGATTGACAATGGATCAAGTGCGAATATTTGCCCGCTGTCAACCTTAGGGAAGCTGAACATTAGCCCGGACAGGATCCGGAGAAACAGTATCAATGTGAGAGGGTTTGACGGCGGAGGAAAGAACACGCTGGGAGATATTATTTTGGAAGTGACCATCGGTCCCGTTGATTTTACAATGGAGTTCCAGGTGCTTGATATTGCCGTATCATATAACTTGCTGTTAGGTCGCCTCTGGATTCATGCAGCTAAGGCAGTACCATCTTCTCTACACCAGATGGTCAAGTTTGAATGGGAACAGCAAGAGATTGTTGTGCACGGAGAAGAAAATGTTTGTAATGTGGTAGCTCCTTTTGATGATACTAATGGTGATAGAGGTCCTTGGGTCTACCAAGTGACGGATGCTGTTGAGGTGAATAGAGTTGTTGAAGGAGAAAAGTTATCAACCCCGATGTTGGCACCAACTGCTATAATGGTGGCCAAAGAAATGCTGAAAAACGGATTTGCACCGGGGAAGGGGTTAGGTAAAACACTGCAGGGAGTCACTCAACCAGTTCAGCTTCCGGAGAATAAAGGTACATTCGGCTTAGGGTTTAAACCCACCTTTGCCGATATCCAAAGAGCCTCTAAAGCCAAGAAAAACTGGACCTTGCCCAAACCCTTACCCAAATTATCCGACATCTTTATCAGGCCTGGTACAAAACATCAACCATCTGCTGCAGCAAAGTGCATTGAGACTCAACTTGATGAAGAAATGCTTGGTTTTAAGAAGTTGTTTTGGGAGGCGAATACGATTGAAGCAGGGGAAGGCACGAGCAACATGGACGTGCAATTTGTGGGGCCCAAAGTCACATTGAACAATTGGGAGGCTACTCCTTTCCTTATCAGAAAGGAGTCTTGGTAGTTAGCTCAAAATTTCATCATTGCTTCCCCTAAAGTTGTTATTTTCCCCATTCCCCTCATGAAAAAAATCATCACCATGTATCCC
Source organism: Nicotiana noctiflora (assembly GCA_032618575.1). Classification (NCBI taxonomy): domain Eukaryota; kingdom Viridiplantae; phylum Streptophyta; class Magnoliopsida; order Solanales; family Solanaceae; genus Nicotiana; species Nicotiana noctiflora. Next base: position 19,781 of record JASVEL010005418.1, on the reverse strand, counting down.
GAACATTGTTCGTTTCTTTTTATTAATGAAATGCAGTTTTTCTTCTTTCTTCACTTTTGCCTTATTTTTCTTCATTTTTCCTTTTGTACAGTTTTGCATGTGTTGATTCCAATGCCATGTCATGCATGAAGGATTCTAGACCCAGTTCTGACAATCACGTTACTATACAAGAAATCGAAGAAGATAGTGAATTAGAATGTGAGGATGAGGAAGCCCTGGAGGAAATAAGTAAGGACATGAAACAATACGAAGAAAAACCCAAGCCGAATCTGAGTGATACGGAATCTGTAAACTTGGGGAGCGAAGATGATGTCCGAGAAACAAAGATTAGTGTGCATTTGGAGGCACCCCTCAGGGATGAATTGATAAGGTTGTTACATGAATTTAAGGACATCTTTGCCTGGTCCTATGATGACATGCCCGGGCTTAGCACTGATCTGGTGGTGCACAAGTTGCCTATATACTCCGAATGCCGGCCGGTGAAACAAAAGCTGAGGAAATTCAAAACGGACATTAGCGTGAAGATAAAAGAAGAGGTGAATAAGCAGTTCGAGGCAAAGGTCATAAGAGTTACCAAATACCCCACCTGGTTGGCAAATGTTGTGCCGGTCCCAAAGAAAGATGGCAAAACCAGAGTGTGTGTAGACTATAGAGACCTCAACAAGGCCAGTCCGAAGGATGACTTCCCATTGCCAAACATCCACATATTGATCGACAATTGCGCCAAGCATGAAATCGGTTCGTTTGTGGATTGTTATGCTGGTTATCACCAGATCCTTATGGACGAAGAAGATGCTGAGAAAACTGCCTTCATTACACCTTGGGGAACATACTGTTACAGAGTAATGCCGTTTGGATTAAAGAATGCCGGGGCAACTTACATGAGGGCAATGACCACAATGTTTCATGATATGATGCATCGGGAAATTGAAGTATATGTGGACGATGTCATCATAAATTCCAGAAAACAACCTGATCATGTGAGAGATCTGAGGAAGTTCTTCCAAAGACTACGAAGGTACAATTTAAAGCTCAATCCGGCGAAATGCGCCTTTGGAGTACCTTCAGGGAAACTACTGGGGTTTATTGTGAGCCGGCGAGGTATTGAACTGGATCCATCAAAGATCAAGGCTATTCAGAGTCTGCCTCCGCCAAAGAACAAGAAGGAGGTCATGAGCTTATTAGGAAGGTTGAATTACATTAGTCGGTTTATTGCTCAGTTGACATCAACATGCGAGCCGATCTTCAAGTTGTTAAAGAAAGATGCAGCAGTGAAGTGGACTGACGAGTGTCAGGAAGCCTTTGACAGGATCAAAGAATATTTGGCTAATCCTCCGGTGCTAGTTCCTCCAGAACCAGGGCGTCCTCTGATTTTGTATTTGACGGTGCTAGATAACTCTTTCGGTTGTGTACTGGGTCAACATGATGAGACAGGCAAGAAAGAACAAGCCATTTACTACCTCAGCAAAAAGTTTACATCTTACGAGGTTAAGTATACTCAACTGGAAAGAACTTGTTGTGCATTGATTTGGGTGGCTCAGAAGCTAAAGCATTATTTGTCAGCATACACTACGTACTTGATATCACGGCTGGATCCCCTCAAGTACATATTCCAGAAGCCCATGCCTACGGGAAGACTGGCCAAATGGCAGATTCTGCTCACGGAATTTGACATTGTTTATGTAACTCGTACGGCAATGAAGGCACAAGCTATTGCGGACCATTTGGCCGAAAATCCGGTAGATGATGAGTATGAACCATTGAAGACGTACTTTTCGGATGAAGAGGCAATGCTTGTTGAGGAGACAGAGCAAGAGGAGAAACCAGGATGGAAAATGTACTTTGATGGAGCTGTTAACAGCAGGGGCGTTGGTATCGGAGCGGTACTCATTTCAGGTACGGGTCAACATTATCCCGTCACAGCTCAGCTCCGATTTTTCTGTACCAACAATATGGCCGAATATGAGGCATGCATCTTGGGATTAAGGATGGCAATTGATATGGGTATTCAAGAGATTTTGGTCATGGGTGACTCGGATCTCTTGGTACACCAAATTCAAGGAGAGTGGGAGACACGAGATTTGAAATTGATACCATATCGGTATTGCTTGCACGAGTTGTCTCAAAGATTCCAGTCTATAGAGTTCAAGCACATCCCAAGAATGCACAATGAGATTGCAGATGCTTTGGCCACATTGTCCTCTATGTTGCATCATCCGGACAAGACATATATAGATCCGCTCCAGATCCAAGTCCGAGATCAGAATGCTTATTGCTTCGCTGTGGAAGAAGAGTCGGATGGAGAGCCGTGGTATCATGATGTTAGAGAATACTTGAAAGCTGGCAAATACCCCGAGCAAGCCACAGGAGACCAGAAGAGAGCCATCAGGCGTCTAGCCAATGGATTTTTTCTCAGTGGAGGAGTGGTATACAAAAGAACACCAGATTTGGGTTTATTGCGGTGTGTAGATGCACATCAAGCAGATGAAATTATGATTGAAGTACATGCTGGAGTGTGCGGACCCCACATGAGCGGATATGTTTTAGCAAAGAAGATTTTGAGAGCTGGGTACTACTGGCTCACTATGGAGCGTGATTGTATCAGGTATGTAAAGAAATGCCATCAATGCCAGGTACATGGGGATCTGATCCACTCCCCGCCTTATGAGTTGCACACAATGTCGGCACCTTGGCCCTTTGTTGCTTGGGGCATGGATGTCATCGGCCCAATAGATCCAGCCGCTTCTAATGGGCACAGGTTCATTCTAGTTGCAATTGATTATTTCACCAAGTGGGTCGAAGCTAAGACATTCAAGGCGGTGACGAAGAAAGCGGTGGTAGATTTTGTGCACGAGAATATCATATGCCGATTTGGAATCCCCAAAGTGATTATCACGGACAATGGAGCCAATTTAAACAGTCATCTCATGGCGGAGGTCTGTGAAAGGTTTAAGATCACGCACCGTAATTCCACGCCTTACAGGCCAAAAGCAAATGGTGCAGTAGAAGCGGCAAATAAGAACATCAAGAAGATTCTCCGAAAAATGGTGGAGGGATCCAGGCAGTGGCATGAAAAGTTACCCTTTGCTCTCATGGGTTACCGCACAACGGTGCGTACTTCTATCAGAACCACACCTTATACTCTGGTGTATGGAACAGAGGCCGTTATACCCGCAGAAATAGAAATACCGTCATTGCGAATTATAGCCGAATCCGAGATAGATGACGATGAATGGGTAAAGGCCCGGTTAGAACAGTTGAATTTGATTGATGAGAAGAGATTGGCCGCAGTCTGCCATGGACAGTTGTATCAGCGGAGAATGGCCAAAGCATATAATAAGAAGGTACGACCTCGAAAGTTTGAAGTTGGACAACTGGTATTGAGGCGTATCTTACCACATTGGGCAGAGGCAAAAGGCAAGTTCGCACCGAATTGGCAAGGACCGTTCGTGGTATCACGGGTGTTGTCCAATGGAGCATTATACTTAACTGATGTTGAAGGAAAGTGCGTAGAGACTGCTATCAATTCAGATGCAGTCAAAAGATACTATGTATGATTCCTTTTCAATTGTATGTTTGGTATTTTGTGGTGATTTTGGAATTGAAATGACGAAGGCATTTTATTCTCTATCCAAACACTTTATCCATTGTTAACCCTTTTGAGCCTTAATAAATGAATTCTTTCATATCCCTCTCTCGGAATCACTCTAATGCAATAAGTTCTCAATTGCTGGAATGAAAAATGAAATGATGGAAAAATGAAAAAAAAAATGATAAAAAAAAAATAAAAAAAAAAAAGAAAAAGACAAAAATCGGGAAAAAGTCAAAAAGAAATCCATCTAACTTATGAAGTTGGGTGAACTACGTATGACTTGATCCCGAAAGGGTACGTAGGCAGCCTCTCTGAGGTTCAGTCACAATAAAGGAAAAATCCAAAAATTCCCCAAATATTGAAACTGGGGCAGAAGTTATGTTTTAATAATTCCGAGAGTTGTAAATATTTTTAACCCTCGTTGAAATTTTGAGCCTTTATATCTTTCTTTCTTAACCCGTCCAAAAGCCACGTTACGGTCCAAAGAAAGACCTTCTGATCAATTTTGAAATGATAACAAATACAACGAAGGAAGAGCGAAACATCGGACAATACCCATGGTAAGAAAACAAAATACAAAAGGAAAAATGAGAAAAAATAAAAATATGAGAGAGTCTCATCGGTGAAAACCTTAACCGGCACTGTGAGGCGACTGTGAGCTTGAGGGAAATAAAATGAGAGAGTCTCATCAGTGAAAACCTTAATCGGCACTGTGAGATGATGGTGAGGTTGAGAGAATAAATGAGAGAGTCTTATTGGTGAAAACCTTTCGAGGCACCGTAAGGCGATCATCAGAAAAGAGAAAAGGCAACAAAAAAGATTATCGGTTTGTGGTCAAAGGAAATTCAGAGTCAGAATAATGATTGGAACGAACTGGGTCAGAATTTAAATACATGGCATGGTCAGCGGAATCAGCCAACAAATACCCAGATAAGTTCTATCATTTCTCCAAAATACCCTTACCTTCCTTTCATTTTTCTGCATTTCATTGTTTACCTTTTGAGAGCTAACTACCAGCTCCTGATAACGAAAGTTGAAACAACACTGGATCAGAAAGGAAAGAAGATTCGGGAAAGGAATAAAGAAGCTTGGCAGACATGGCCAAAGGAAAAGAAAACAAAACAAAAATGAAAAATGAGAAAATACAAAAAGAGTTTGCATGGGACAAGCAGTTAGAAGTCATGCGACATCAGAAAAGCAAAAACAAAGGAAGCAATAAGAAGCGGGGACGGCAGATGCCAGTTGCCAGCAGTTTATATCTAATAAATTTTGTTTCATGCAGGAACAAATTGTCACTAATCACTTTAAAGTGAATGTGACCAATGTGGAAAATTTAAAATACTAAAAAGAGGAAGTCTGCCGAATAAGTGGAGAAATTCACAGGCAAGAGATCAGTTGGTAAAAAGAAAATACCAAAAAGAGGAGGTAACATCTTTTAAAATCCATTCCCCGGTCTTCAGGCTGAGGGGATACTGTTTTTCATCTGCATTGCACGTTTAAATTTTGTTAGGCGCCCACCTTCAAATTCGGGAATATTTTCTGCATTCGCATTGCACGTTTAAATTTCTGTTAGGCGCCCACCTTCAAATTCGGGAATATTTTCTGCATTCGCATTGCACGTTTAAATTTATGTTAGGCGCCCACCTTCAAATTCGGGAATATTTTCTGCATTCGCATTGCACGTTTAAATTTCTGTTAGGCGCCCACCTTCAAATTCGGGAATATTTTCTGCATCGCATTGCACGTTTAAATTTCTGTTAGGCGCCCACCTTCAAATACGGGAATATTTTCTGCATTCGCATTGCACGTTTAAATTTCTGTTAGGCGCCCACCTTCAAATACGGGAATATTTTCTGCATTCGCATTGCACGTTTAAATTTCTGTTAGGCGCCCACCTTCAAATTCGGGAATATTTTCTGCATTCGCATTGCACGTTTAAATTTCTGTTAGGCGCCCACCTTCAAATACGGGAATATTTTCTGCATTTTGCATTGCACGTTTAAATTCTGTTAGGCGCCCACCTTCAAATTCGGGAATATTTTCTGCATTCGCATTGCACGTTTAAATTTCTGTTAGGCGCCCACCTTCAAATACGGGAATATTTTCTGCATTTGCATTGCACGTTTAAATTTCTGTTAGGCGCCCACCTTCAAATTCGGGAATATTTTCTGCATTCGCATTGCACGTTTAAATTTCCGTTAGGCGCCCACCTTCAAATTCGGGAATATTTTCTGCATTCGCATTGCACGTTTAAATTCTGTTAGGCGCCCACCTTCAAATTCGGGAATATTTTCTGCATTCGCACTGCACGTTTAAATTTCTGTTAGGCGCCCACCTTCAAATTCGGGAATATTTTCTGCATTCGCATTGCACGTTTAAATTCTGTTAGGCGCCCACCTTCAAATTCGGGAATATTTTCTGCATTTCGCATTGCACGTTTAAATTTCTGTTAGGCGCCCACCTCCAAATTCGGGAATACTTTCTGCATTATCATGGTTTATATATTTAAAAGCCCACACTGGGGCAGAAAAAGAAAAAAAAAGAGGTAGTTTGTTGTTTTGTTTTGAGCAGGTTCAGCTCGGGATCAAGAAAAACAAGAAAATCAACAAAAAGAGAGTCCATCAAGAAAATAAGAAAATCAACAAAAAGAGGAAGATTCTGCATCACCGGAAAGGGAAGAAGAGCAAAAATTAGATTAGGAACAATTGTAATTGTAGGATCATAGTTTAGAATAGCTTCTTCATTTTACATTCCCTCCCCCCGGTGTAATAAGGAGTAAGTCAGCAGGTCTCAACAGTGTCAATGCAACAGTGAGTCTGGTAGTTTTAAACTGCCGGACCTTCCCGAACTACACTGACCTGATTTCTGTTTAGCCCAGGATATGTAGGCAACCTCTAAAGCAGGGTGCGGTCAAAAGGTTTTCAAAAATGCTTTCACGGAATATGCCGATGTGCAAAAATCTCTCATTACTTCTCACTTATCTTTGCACTGAAACTCTTCGTGTTCCCGAGCAAAGAGGGGCAGCTGTGAGCACATGATTTTTGCACCAGGCAAATAATTCCAAAATTAAAATAAATATATTTTGAGTGCAATTACTTGCTTTGCTTGAAATTAGTTATATTTTTGTGTGTTTGAATAAGTAAAAATTAGAAAAAAATCAAAAAAATAGTAGTAATTAGTTTGTTAGTTTAGTTAATTAGAAAAATTAGCAAAATAGCTTAGATAGGAGAAAATAAAAGGAAAAATAGCAGAAAATTACAAAAAAAAATATTAGAAAATTAGAGTAATTAGTAGATTAGGATTTATAATTTTTCATAAAAGAAAAAGAAAAAAAAAAGTATAAAAGAAAAGTACAAAAAAAAAAAATTATTAAAGTTGAAAAAAAAAATACAAAAGAAATAGGTTGTATAATAAATTGGGCTAGCTGAAAGTCCAAACCAGTGGCCCAACGAATTAAGCCCAGTCACTTGACCCGCCTGGCTCTCAATTGTATTGATCATGGCCGTCCGTCCTGATAGATCCAACGGCCTTAAATAATTGGCCGAGTTATTCAATTAATTAATTGCTGAGATTTAATCTCAGCCGTTCGTGTGATTTTAATCCAAGGGGCTGAGACTTTGGTCTCATATGTAAGCAAAACGCTGTCGTTTAAGTAACGCTCGTTAAGAGCCGTTGATCATCATCAAACGAACGGTCCAGATTATCTCGGACATATGGCCTATATAAGGCTTATGTCCGAGAATGGTTATCATTTTTGCCAATTCAAAACCCTAGCCGCCCCTTTGACCCCTCTCTTCTCTCTCTCGTCTTCATCAGAAGCCTTAGGCGGCTATGGCGGCCACCACCTTATACGGTGGTCGCCGGCCTTTCCAATCACTCCCATCTTCTTCTCCTCCATCTTCATGTCCTAACACACCCAAAAACCCCAGAAAAACACACCTTTCTTCAAAACCCCGGTCACCGGAGTTACACCGGTGACCACCCAAACAATGAGAACCCACACGAAACCAATGCCATTATCTTCCTCTCCATGAGATCTATCCGCTCATACGACTGTTCAACCTCGAATCAAACCGGAACGCCTCGAATATCCCGAGAAAGGTCGCCGGAACCCTAACTCCGGCGACCCCAAACTCAACCCCCAGTCAAGATCCACCCTTTTTACACTCCTGAACATCCCCTGTAACCCATAAGCTCAAAAGGCCTCGTCTTTAGGCCTGAATGAAAAAACCAGAGGAAAATTTGAAAGAAAAGATCTGGAATTGAATAAAGAAGAAAAAGAAACAAGAAGAAAGGTCTGGGGAGGGTCTGAGACCAAAGAAAAGAAAAGAAAAAGGGAATAGGAAGCTCGGGGGACCGGCCCCGCAAGCTAAGTCCCTCACCTTTAGTTTTCTTTAGTTTTCTAGGATAGTTCATGATTTCTTACATGTTTTGGTCTTATTTTCTGATTGATTTTTGTGTTTGCGTGTTAATTTTCGTCTGCTCTTGTTGATATTTTTCTTCTTTTTATCTCATGTCCTGAATATCTTTGCCTTTAGCATGTTCATCTCTTTTTCTGATTAATGATTTGTCTGTAATTTGGATCTGGTCGATTATGTTCCCATGTTTCTCTTTGGGCGAATTTCTGATATTTAGTCATAAGGCTGCTTAATCTCTTAGTAATAAGATTCTGCTTGATGTTAATTTCATGTTATGTTTCTGGTTAAGTCAAAAGAGTTGACTTGGTGCCATTCTAGTCCCTAATCCCTTTGATTGCTTTCTATGCTTTATCTCTATGTATTTTTGTTTCGATTTGCATGCTTATGAGTACCTTTTATTTCTGTTCATCATGTTAATTCTAAGAGCTTTGTTTGCATTACTTCTTTGATAGACATAGATTCCTGTCTTAGCTTCTTCTTTGATTCATGCTCTCTTTGCTTGATTTCATATGTCTTAAATTGCTCTTTCAAGATCATGTTTAGTACTAGGGTTCTATTTCCAATCCATCCTCATATGTGTGTTCTGTTTTGTTGAGTACACTGGTTCTTGATTGTTGGCTTGCAATATCATGACTATCTGTCTTCTTGCTTCTTTTGGCATAATTAGTTCAATTGTTCTCTTTTAGTATTCTGTGGATGTTAGTTTTATGTTAATGTCCCAGTGTTCCTTTGTCTACTATAGTATTGAGGTCCCTCACCTTGTAGTTTTCAGTAGTCCTTCTGTCATTCTGATACTTGATTAATGGTCACTTAGCTTTGCATTAGATTACTTTCGTTGGCTTATAGTGTCTCTACTGTTTCTCTTTCTGTATTTTCTTATGTTTGGTCTTGATAAAAGCTTGGCTATCTCTGTTCATCTTTTATATCAAGTCATCTGGGGTTCACTTCTTTGCTCACATTCTGATTCATGCAAGTCTAGTATTCTTGTCATATCATCTCTATTATGTTTTGCTTGATGAATGGGTATGCCAATTTGGGGTCTGATTCTCTTCATGCTACCCTCATATGATAGATTTGGGGTTTTCTTTTCACTGATTCTCCATGTTTTCTTGCTTTACATGCTTCATCTTCTGTTGACTGGTTTCCAGGAATTCACTGTCTCTCCATGATTTTTTTACTCCTTATCTTCATATTATCTGTCTCATAGTCCATTGTCTTTATGTCTAAAATGAATCATGTTTTATTTCTTGTTTTGTGGGATTTAGTTTCCATGTGTCTATGCCCATGAACCCTAAATGTTTGAATTCCTCAGTGTCCCATTTGACATGAAATGATTGTGACTATGCCTGATTAATGTTAATTGATATGTAGCTACAGGAGTTTAAGTTATGTAAATTGATTAGTTGAAGTTCAACACTATCAAAACCCTTTTCTGAGTTTTAATTAATCAATGAACATGGTTTGGCTTTTGTTGGTTATGTGTGCAATTGTATGTTAAAATGGCTAAGTTTGCAATAGTTACATGTTTAAGTGTGAACACTGCTAAGGCTTGTATGGATTGGTTATAGCTGTTAGTTCTAGGTTCTAAAAGTGGTTAGTTTTGAAATAGGACTAAAACTGAAAATGATCATAATTAGGTTATAAATTCAATAATTGGCCTAAGAATGGTTAACCTTGCAAAAGGTTGACCAATTCTGTGAGCCCTAACACACAGCTCACTGTTTAACAGTGGCTGGTTGTGCAAAGGGCTATGTCTGCAAATGCAGACTAGCCCAGGCTCTATATTGAGCCCTGAACAGCAAAGTGGCCAAATCTGTAAAGGTTTTGGACCTAGCTGTTCAGTATGAGGCTTTGATAGCCCAAGCTAAGTCTCAACTTGAGACTGGCTAACTTTTAAATAGGTTAATCATAATAACAAAGCAGGCTATGCCTACAATTAGCTTTAATTAGGAATAAATTGGTCTTAATGGACTGAAATTAGTTTAAAAGTGGCTAAAATTGAAATAGTTCTTAAGAATAAATCTGGCCAGCCCTTAAATATTAATGCCAGGGCTGGCTATTAATTAAATAGGTTCAAATCAAGCTGAAATCTGCCCTAGGTAAGTTAGTAATTCAGCAGTGCTCTTAGGGGCACAATTGGGAGTTGAAAAGGTAAAATAGTAACTAGTAAGAACTTAGGAGGGTAATAGGGACATTTATACTCCTGATTTCTGCAATTTTGCAAAGATTTAGGGGTATAATGGTCTCCTAAAAATGGGAAATCTGTAAAAATCTCAAACCCCTAAGGTTATACTAGTAAAAGGCCATAAAAGAGAATCTTTAGAACCTTCCAGCACATGCTGGAAGAGTTTTAGTAACTGAAAATGGGACCAAAGTGTAGAATAGGTAATGTTAGGAGGGGGGAAGTGGGATTAATCCCATTACTTCCTCCCCAAGTATTCAGCCCTAAAAGGTTAGCTATAAATATCTCTAAAAGGGGCTGAAAAAGGGATACACAGGAGAACAATCTGAAATTCATACTTGAGCCAATTGTTGAGAAGAAATACTAGGAAAACATAGCAATTCAGCAGTCATTAATTCTGGAAACTCCGTGTATGAGAGCTTTGGGTTTAATCTATTCTTACTGGGTTTCTTAGCTCGTTTTTTGCTGGGTTATTCTCCTATTGTTGCTGTGTTGCTGTTGCTGTGTCTTCACTGTTGCATTATTTCGAGTCTACTGCTGATTGTTTACTCCTTCTCCCCTAGAACTCATCGATTCCTTTGTTTCATCCAGGTACATTTCTTTAAATGATGCTGTATCGATGCCTTTGATGAAATACATGAAGATTCAAGTTAACTTTATTTCTTTTAGTTATAGTTAATACTGTAATTCATTTTGTTGTAGTAGATAGTAGCAAAGACAGAAAACAGAAACAATGTAATAGTTAGCAGAATAGTGGTAGTATAGCGTAGCAATGCATCACACTTAGTTTAAATAGGAAAATTTAAAACATAGGTGCACGAATCATGACCCTAGGATCATTAACAATTCTGGCTTCATAAAAATATCTCGTAAACCATTGACATTAGCTAATGCCTCAACACAGAATAAAAATGCTAGATCGAGCAATATTTTCAAATGCAATAGGTTTGGTGATTTGCATGATAAGCAGAACTGAAATAAAAGTGGTGATTACACAAATTTTCAAGTCATAAGACTAAAGCTCTGTTGATAAGCATTTTAGGATAAGTTCACATGATCAAAGCTTCTCGTTGTTAAAAGAAATAATTAGGTAGCAAAAGGTTTAAGGGGGATAATAACTCTTCTTAATAGCTAATCTGTCCTTAGCTCGGATAAGTGACTAATCAACTGTCTGGTCTCATTTAGAAATTAATTAGTTCACTGGTTTTGATAATCAAGGTTGTTAATTTTCATGCATAGACTACTTAGAATTGATATTGTGTACCATGATCTTTCTTATGATAGTTAATGAATAAAGTTAGTTTTCCTATTGATCACAAATTTGTACTCTGTTTTCCTTTTGATTAAATACTTTTGATTATTTTTGGCCCAATGCAACGGGAGCCCAAACAGCAGTTTATAAGTCTTAATACAACTTGGACCTTTAGGGTCTGGATTGGTCCGGATAAATAGACTAATAGATCCAGGCCCAATAAACAATAAACTACACGGGCCTGGTAATCTTATTGTAAATGCGGCTAAGGAAAAACAAGTATTAGAAAATGTAGTCAAATACACGTATTAGTATCCTTTAATAAAAATTGGGACGAGCCTCGCCCGAATAACAAACATCGGGGCCCCCATTTAGTAACAAAATAACATAGTACAACCGGAGAGGCTAATAGCGAATTCCATAGCCTCTCCCAAAAAATTAAAAGCCGATAGACATCATTTAAGGCACGATTTTAATATACTTTCCAATGAACGAGTGTGCACTTGGTGCGACTCAAATCCAAATCTCGGTGAAGCTGAAATATACCAAAAGTCATAGGCGTACTGGTTGCGGTATGACTCGAAGCGTGTTTTCGCGATACCGCAAATTCCTAAAAAATAATATTTAACGTAAAAGCACATTATGTTGTTAAAATCTATAAGTGAGTCAAACAAAAGTCAAGAACGACAGTGGGGCGACCGTGCTAAAATCACGGAATCCGGGAGTGCCTAACACCTTCTCCCGGGTTAACAGAGTTCCTTATCCGGACCTCTGCTTCGCATACATTTCAAAGAGTCAAAATTCCTCGGATTCGGGATTAACCGGTGACTTGGGACACCATTGTCATTCCCAAGTGGCGACTCTGATTAATCTCTAATAAATCCCGAACCGATTGTCCTTAAATTGGAAAAACTCCTTCCCTTACGTTATTTTATCCGTCTCGGGTAATTGAGCGTCGGGGTATACCCTACAAGTGTATTTATACACCTTACGCATGTCGGGGTAGTAAAAGGGAGGTGTGACAGGTATGATAGAAAACACAAGTAATATCAAGTCAAGGAATGGCAACTAATTGCACGGCATCACCCAAATAAAATATATGGAAAAACAAGTAATATCAAGTCAAGGAATAGCAAGCAATTGCACGGCATCACCCTTCGTGCTTTTACTCTCATCCTCACCAAATAAACAAATAAGGTACACGGCATCACCCTTCGTGCTTTTACTCTCATCCTCACATCCATAGTACGGCATGATCCTTCGTACATGGTTCAATAATAGGGCACGGCATGATCCTTCGTGCATAATCAATAAATAAACATGGCACGGCATTAACCTTCGTGCATAAATAAATAAACATGGCACGGCATCACCGTTCGTGCATTATCACTCTTCCTCACCCAAATAACAATCACAGTTAAGGGCAGAGAAAGAAACAACAATTCATAAATCGTCCCATCAAGGGCAATCAATAATAATCTTCACAACAAGTCCCAACAAGGGAGAACAATAACAATTCATCTGTAATATATCTCAAAATAATTATTTTCCAATGACTCACGGTCATGCTAGACGCCAGTGTATGGATGCTCGTCACCACAGCCCATACACCGCACTCGATCACATAACACATAACACATAATCCTATTCCCTCAAGCTAGGATAGAACAAACACTTACCTCGAGTGCTTATGAACAATTCAATCCGTGGATATGTCTTTTCTTTCAATTTGGCTCCAATTCAACCGTATCTATACACAATTGATTTAATATCATCAATTCTACTCAACAAACTAATTCTTAACACCAAATAACACTTTTTCAACATTCTGCCATGAATAGTAAATTTCAACCCCGGGCCCACATGGTCGGAATTCGGGGTTAGGGCCAAAATCCGGTTACCCATCCCCCAACGAGTTCATGTATATAATTTGTTTCAAAATCGGACCTCAATTCGAGGTCCAATTCCCCAATTTATGAAAAACCCTATTTTCTAACAAAAACAAGAATTTTACCATGAAAATCATTGATTTCTTATGAAAAACATGTTTAATGATGTCAGGAATTGAAAGCATTAAGTAAAAAGTGACTTACAATCGTTTTGATGAAGAAGAAATCCTTGAAGAGACGCAAATGGGTGTTTTGGTTTTGTGAAAAATGAAGAAATGACTGAAATTCGTGTTTTTCAGGGTCTCTGTGTTCGCATTTGCGAACATGGGTTCGCAATTGCGAACCCCGACCAATTTCCGGAGTTTGAAAAATAAGCTAAGGGTGGGAAGTTCGCATTTGCGAACATTTGTTCGCATTTGCGAACATCTCGCATTTGCGAACTAATGTTAGCATTTGCGAACACATGCTGTATAAGGCAGTGTTCGCATTTGCGAACAATGGTTCGCATTTGCGAACCAAGGCAGTCACTGGGACGTTCGCATTTGCGAACAATGGTTCGCATTTGCGAACCAAGGCAGCACTGGGGACCTTCGCAAATGCGAACAATTGTTCGCATTTTGCGAACAAGGCTGGCTTCGCATTTGCGATCAAGGTTCGCATTTGCGAGCCTTGCCTTACCCTGTCCCCTTCGCAATTGCGAGAAATTCTTCGCAATTGCGAAGCCAACAGCTAGGTGAAAAAAACCAGCAGTTCAAAATTCAGAATTTCATCCAACGGCCTATCAAATCTTTACCCGAGCCCTCCGGGCTCCAAACCAAACATGTACACAACCTCAAAAACACATTATGGACTTTTTCGTGCGATCATATCGCCAATATCACTTCGTTTTAATCAAATCGAGCCTCAAACTCATGATTTTCATACTTTTGATTTTCAAAACTTCTTAACTTGGAACTCAAGGTCCAAAACATCTCAAACGACATCCAAATGTCACCAAACTTTACGGAAATCACATATATAATATTTAAGACTTGTACCGGGCGTCGGAACCAAAATACGAGCCCGATACCAAGGTCTATTAATTTATTTCCTTTAATAATTGCATCAAAAACAATTTCACATAAAAATTCATAACTTGGGCTCTAGGCCTCAGAATTCGACTCCGGACACATGTCCAAGTCCCATATTTTCCTACGCACCTCTCGGGACCATCCAATCTCGGGTCCGGATCCGTTTACCAAAAATGTTGACCGAAGTCAACCATATCAATATTAATATCATTTTTATCCAAATTTCTCATAGAATTCATATTTTCTATCACAAAATCTTTCCGGCTACATGCTCGGATCGTGCACGTCAATCGAGGTAACATAGAATGAGGTTTTCAAGGCCTCAGAAGCTCGAAATTATTAATAAAATAAGTGATGACCCTTTGGGTCGTCACAATCTCCACCTCTAAAACAACCGTTCGTCCTCGAACGGACAAAAGAAAGAAGTACCTGAGTCAGGAAACAAGTGTGGGTAACGGCTCCGCATATCAGACTCGGACTCCCAGGTCGATGCCTCAGGAGGCTGACCTCTCCACTGAACACGCACAGAAGGATAACTCTTCGACCTCAGTTGTCGAACCTGCCGGTCTAGAATAGCCACCGGCTCCTCCTCGTAGGATAGATCATTGTCCAATTGGACAGTACTGAAGTCTAACACATGTGTGGGATCGCCGTGGTATCTCCGAAGCATAGATACGTGAAAAACTGGATGTACGGCTGATAAGCTAGGCGGCAAAGCTAATCTGTAAGCCACCCCTCCCACTCTGTCTAGAATCTCAAATGGGCCAATATACCTAGAGCTGAGCTTGCCCTTCTTCCCAAACCTCATCACGCCCTTCATAGGCGACACCCGGAGCAATACTCGTTCACCGACCATGAAATCTACATCTCGAACCTTACGATCCGCATAAGTCTTTTGCCTGGGCTGAGCTGAACGCAATCTCTCCTGAATAGTCTTGACCTTATCCAAGGCCTCCTGAACTAAGTACCCAAACAACCGAGCCTCTCCCGGTTCAAACCATCCTACCGGTGATCGACATCGCCTACCATACAACGCCTCATACGGAGCCATCCGGATGCTAGATTGGTAGCTTGTTATTGTGGGCGAACTGCGCTGATGGTGAGCCGGTCCCACGAGCCTCCGAAATCATTAACACGAGGCTCGAAGCATGTCCTCGAGAATCGAATAGTCCTCTCGGAGCTGGCCGTCCGTCCGAGGATGAAATGCTGTACTCAGCGGAAAACTGGGTGCCTAACTCCTGCTCGAAACGCTCTCCAGAACCGCGAGGTAAGCTGCGTACCCCGATCAGAGATAATAGATACCGGCACCCCATGGAGACGAACAATCTCCCTAATGTAAACCTCCGCTAATCTCTCCGACGAGTAGGAGATAGATACGTGAATAAAGTGTGCTGATTTGGTCAACCTATCAACAATGACCCAAATAGCATCAAATTTCCTCCGAGTCAAAGGAAGTCCAGAGTAACGAAGTCCATAGTGATCCGCTCCCATTTCCACTCGGGAATTTCAATCCTATGGAATACACCACCGGGTCTTCTGGTGCTCATATTTCACCTGTCGACAATTTAGACACCGAGCGACATACGCAACGATATCTTTCTTCATTCGTGCCACCAATAGTGTTGCCGTAAGTCCTGGTACATCTTCGCGGCGCACTGGGTGAATAGAATACCGCGAGCTGCGGGCCTTTGCTAAGATCAACTCTCGAATTCTGCGACATTGGGCACGCAAACTCGACCACTGCAATTTCAATACCCCATCATCATCTAGATTTACCAGAGTGGCACCTCCCCGCTGTCTTGTATCTCTCAACTCACGCAAATGAGGATCATCAAATTGCCTCTCACGGATACGCTCTAATAAAGAAAAACGAGCGACCGTGCAAGGCTAACACCTGCTAGGCTCGGAAATGTCTAATCTCGCGAACTGGTTGGCTAAGGCACGGACATCTAGAGCTAATGGTCTGCGATTGACCGGAATATATGCAAGACTACCCATGCTTGGCATACTTTCTACTCAATGCATCGGCCACCACATTGGCCTTACCAGGTGATATAATATAGTAACATCATAGTCTTTTAGCAACTCTAACCATCTCCATTGTCGTAGATTCAACTCCTTTTGCTTGAACAAGTACTGTAGGCTTTTGTGATCAGTGTACACCTCACATGTCACACCATATAGATAATGCCTCCAAATCTTTAAGGCATGAACCACTGCTGCTAATTCAAGATCATGAACTGGATAATTCTTCTCATGTATCTTTAACTGCCTCGAAGCGTAAGCGATAACCTTACCATCCTGCATCAATACCGCTCCAAGCCCTCTTGAGACATCGTAATAGACGGTATAAGACCTTAAACATATAGGCAATATCCATACTGGGGCCGTAGTCAAAGCTGTCTTGAGCTTCTAAAAGGTCGCCTCACACTCCTGCATCTACTGGAACATAGCACGTTTTTGGTGAGTCTAGTCATAGAGGCTGTAATCAATTAAAACCCCTCAACGAAGCGACGATAGTAACCCACCAAACTAAGGAAACTGCGGATCTCTATAGCTGAGGATGTCTGGGCCAATTTTTCACTGCCTCTATCTTCTTTGGATCCACCCGAATACCCTCACTCGATACCACGTGGCCTAAGAACGCCACAGAATCCAACCAAAACTCACATTTTGAAAACTTTGCATATAACTTCTTTTCCTTCAGAGTCTGAAGAACCACTCTGAGGTGCTGCTCGTGCTCTTCCTGGCTGCGGGAGTACACCAGGATGTCATCTATGAAGACTATCACGAACGGATCTAAGTAAGGCTTGAATACCCGATTCATCAACTCCATGAATGCTGCTGGGGCATTGGTCAACCCGAAGGACATGACCAAGAACTCATAATGCCCATATCTAGAGCGAAAGGCGCTGTCTTAGGAATGTCAGCCGCCCTGATCTTCAGCTGATGGTAGCCTGACCTCAAGTCTATCTTAGAGAATACCCTCGCTCACTGGAGCTGGTCAAACAAATCATCAATCCTCGGCAGTGGATATTTATTTTTGATAGTCACCTTGTTTAACTGCCTGTAATCAATACACATCCGCATCGAGCCATCCTTCTTCTTTACAAATAATACAGGTGCTCCCCAGGGGGAAACACTGGGTCTGATAAAACCCTTCTCAAGAAGGTCCTGCAACCGATCTTTCAACTCTTTTAACTCCGGCGGGGCCATACGATAGGGTGGAATAGAGATGGGCTGAGTGCCCGGTGCCAAATCAATACAGAAGTCAATATCCCTGTCGGGTGGCATGCCCGGCAGGTCGGAAGGAAAAACCTCAGGAAACTCCCGTGCAATAGGGACCGACTCAATGGAAGGAACTTCTGCGCTGGAATCACGAACATAAGCCAAATAAGCTAGACACCCCTTCTCGACCATACGTCGAGCCTTAACATAAGAAATAACGGTGCGAACGGAGTGGCTTGAGGTACCCTTCCACTCTAATCGGGGTGATTCTGGCAAGGCTAAGGTGACAGTCTTAGCATGACAATCAAGAATAGCATGGTATGGGGACAACCGGTCCATCCCCAATATGACATCAAAATCTACCATATCCAAAAGCAACAGATCCACACGGGTCTCAAGACCCCCAAATATAACTACGCACGAACAATGCACCCGATCGACTACAATAGAGTCACCCACTGGCGTAGCCACATAAACTGGAATATCCAGAGCATAGCTGAGCACGACCAAATACGGTGCGAAGTAGGAAGACACATAGGAATATGTAGATCCAGGGTCAAATAATACTGAAGCACCTCTACCACACACAAGAATAGTACCTGTAATCACGACATCTGATGCCTCTGCCTCTGGCCTGGCTGGTAAAGCATAGAAACGGGGATCGGCACCTCCCTCTGAGCTGCGTCTCTGGGACGACCATCAACCGGCTGACCTCTACCTCGGGCTGGACGGTCTCTACCTCTACGGTCTCGACCTCCGCCTCTAAAATCTCTACCCCCGCCTCTGGCTGGCTGGGCAGGCTGAGGGTCAGCTGGGGACTGAATCATAGGACGAGGACCTCGCTGCGAGAGTTGCCCGCTAGCTATAGGGCAATTCCGATAAAATGACACTGGGTCGCCTAGCAACGTGGCAACTCTTGGGCGATAGGGCTGCTGGCCCGACGACCTGAATGGCCTCACGAACACTCCGAAGAGGCCGAGCATTAATAGGATACTGGGTCTGAATAATGCCCCGAGAACCACGATCACCGATCCACCCTGTGAAGCACGAAGGGCGGAATGAAAAGGCCTGGAGGGCCGGCCTCTATCAAAGGATTCTCTGCTACCGGAGGAAGAACCACCAAACCTGCCTGAATGACGAGGCCTCTTATCTGAAGAATAACCGCCTCCCCTAGCAAGAGCCATCTCAACTCTGCGTGCTTCTGCATTGGCTGCCTCCTGAAATGATATGTCACTCCCCACGCCCATAGCCATCTGGAGTCTAATCGGCGGATTAAGCCCATCTATAAATCTGCGGACCCTCTCCCGCTCCGTGGGAAGTATCACCACTGCATGACGAGCCAAGTCAATGAATCTCGTCTCATACTGTGTAACTGTCATAGTGCCCTGATGGAGGCGCTCAAACTGCCTCCGAAGTAAATCCCGCTGAGTAGTAGGGAGAAACTTCTCCATAAACAGTTCCGCAAACTGGTCCCATGATAGAGCTGGGGACCCTGCTGGTCGAGTCAGGCAATAATCTCTCCACCAAGTCTTGGCGGATCCTGCAAGTCTGAAGGTACCGAAATCAACTCCGTTTGTCTCCACGATCCCCATAGTCTTGAGAATCTCATGGCAACTGAATAAAAAGTCCTGAGGATCCTCTGATGTGGCTCCACTGAAAGTAGTGGTAAACAACTTGGAGAACCGATCAAGCCTCCATAACGAATCAGAAGTCATGGCCGCTCCATCGCTGGCATGAGCTGTGGTACCTGACTGAGTGGCCACAGCTGGCTGAATTACTGGTGCCTGAGGCTGAGGAGCTACTGGCTCCGGAGTATGAGCAATAGGAGTCCGGGCCCCTCCTCCAGCCTGAGAAGTGGCTGGGGCAACTGATAATAAACCCGCTCTGGCAATGCTATCCATAAATCCCGCTATTCTGACCAAAGCATCCCGGAGATCCGGGGTAATCAAAGCCTCTCCTGGGACCTGAGCTGGGCCCACTGGAGGTGCTGGAACCGGAACCTCCTCTTCCATCTCAATATGAGGCTCCACCTCTGGGGTAGCCGCCTGAGGCTGAGCTCTACCCCTACCACGGCCTCTTATACGACCTTGGCCCCTGCCTCTCACGGGAGCTGTCTGGGGCTCAGGCTGCTGGTCAACGGACGAAGAAGT
>JASVEL010005417.1:0-78964 GCA_032618575.1 Nicotiana noctiflora | reverse complement strand
AGATACGGAAAACATAAAGCATAAATGAAAGATTTCTGCAAATTTCATACGTCTTGATGTGTATGTATTTTAATAAACAAATCCATATGTGTTTAATTAATTAAACGCTCGTAATTTAGTTTTTCGGTTGAACAAATTACCTTATTTTATTACTTCCGTGAAACGCTGGTTCAACAATTCCTTGTATGAAAAGTTTGGAATGTTACCAACGCGTGTGCAAAGATCTTCCATTTATTACTTCATCCAACTTATCATTGAAGGGATTACTTTTAAAGATGGAAGTATATATACATCTATAAATGTTCCTGAAGCTAAAAATTGAAAATATAAGCGCTGCTATGAAACATAAAAGCAGCAATTTCCTACCCACGATGCATACAAAATGCAATTACTGCAGCATTCCACAAGCCTGAATCAGGTAACTCTAGCTATAAAAGAAACCAATTTGTCATATCACCATCACTTGGGTTAAAGAAGAACTTCCTTTGATGTTAGTGTTTCCGTTAAGCAGTCAAAAAGATCAGCGTTACACTTTTGTTGTTGAGCAAGAAACCGCGTCTTTTAGTTGTAATAAATGTGTCCTCAGGCTACATTCCTTCACCTGTTTTACAATCAGTTTAGAATAGATCGTTGGATATGAAGAATCACTCCTGAAAAGCACATTATTCAACTCAAGGGCAACATAGAAATGATCATTTCTCAAATGGTTTCCTTCAAGAGCTTTAGGTATAAAGGAAATTTAGCTTTACCTGTAGAGCTGTCAGTGATGACAAGAGATCGTTACAATGGTCAAGTAAAGCACGCTCGTTACCAACTACATTTGCAAGCTCATATACCATAGAATCCACCTGCTCTACCTGTGCACATATATAATTAACCTTGTTAAAGCAATCCAAGGGGATGTGCACTGACAAATTAGAAGGAAGTTTGGACTTTTAACTGAGACGATTAGTTGAGTACTAGGTGAACTCTGATCAAAATCCTTGAGAAATGAACAGATAACAAGAAAAGCAGGTTTGATATTCAAGAACTAAGCCTTTTGCTTTACTGATCCAGAAATAAGAATAAAAATTCCAGCTGCAAGCACTAACGAGAATGTTACAGCAGATACCTCATCTGACAAAAGTTATAGGACAAGTAATGATCCACAACCAGTTAATAACAATGTCACAACAAGACAATTTGTTGATTGGGAGCTGCATTTGCAGCTTGTGAATGGGTAAAATGTTATTTCTTGGTAGTGTAATGCGCAGTCTATTTCAATGGTGTCATTCTAGTTAAGCTCAGCTGTATCAGCATTTAACAAATCATGTAAATGAATTTCACAAAAAACACATTTGAAAAAAACCATCGAGATCAAGCCTAAACTCAAAGATAGAGATGTTCTCTTTTTTGAGAATGAACGATAGAGATGCTCTCTGAGAAAGTACAGCTGGAAAATAAAAAAAGAGCAGAAAGTTTGTACAGAAAACTTAATGCTGGAATTAGTCCCAGCTCATATCATTCAACCATGTATAGAAAGCAATAATATCATGCACCAGGATGTTTTGCAAAGAAAAACTCTACCAAAGAAAGGACAAAAATTGATGCTTATTTTTGGGATTTACGTAAATGAATTCCACCAAAGTGGGGAAAGAAAAATGAATTTTTTGGCAAAAAGGGAGAGGTGCAGCTGTGAGGAACAATGACTCGAAGAAATGGATGGAAGGGACTCAAGCAAATCGAATACAGGACTAGGATAGTTGACTATGGAAGTATTTGTTTGCTGAAGAAAAGCAGAAACAACTCAATTTGCACTCAAACTCACATTTGAGGTTTACTTTTACTTTCACTCAAAAAGCTATACACTATTTTGGATGTTCCTCCATACTGTTTTATCTGTTAGTATTTATTTACATATTTTTACGTGTCTTTGTGATTTTTACGTATCATCCATAGCATATCTGTCTTCCCTCAATCCATTGTTATTGTTCATACATGGCTTTTAGTCTGGCTTCAGATGGTATGCTTTTTTACTCAATTTTACTTAAATTTGTCATTTCAGTTACCTCTGAGATAGAGATACCCATCTAAAATCAAGACCATGACCATCTAAATAACCCTTTGACTGTTTGACTAAGTTGGGTAGAATTTTGTGTTTTGTTTACAGACTCCACCTCGTTTGGGATTAAGGCTTAGTTGCTAGTTGATTGATTGTCTTCTCGATATTTTCTACAGCTCACAACAAGTTTATCACAAACATTTGAAGGCTAAGTTGAATTCATAATGTGAATCAAAGATCAAGGCTGGTCAATCACAATCCTTTTCTTTTGTGAATTCGTCAGTCATTAAGTCATTACAGCATAAGTTAAATAAACCTAAAACAGTAGCACTGCAAAGAAGTAGCAAGACCGCACAGGAAGACACTAGAGACTTTGAAAGTGCGCCAATGTTTAAAAGGATGTGGCGCGAGACTAGAGTTTTATCTAATATACCTGACGGAAAGGGCATAAGATCCGTGAAATTTACATTTTGATATTTTATAAATTATAAAAAATTACAAAGATCATAAATATTGTAGAAACTGTACAAGAATTGCAAGATTTTATATAATAAATTATATATGTATGTGTGTGTGTATATATATATATGAAGAACACAAAATTGGAGGGAAATGCTAGTTTCTTTAGCAAAGTTTCACGAACAGTAAATCTTTCTTATCAAATACTAATTTCATTTCTTTAAAGATTCTTTGGATTCTTCTTTGATCAGTAAAATGCATTAAGATGATTTGACCAAAATGAATTGTACGACCAATTTAGGGACCAAACTAGGCAAAATAGTCCGTTGTCTGTGATCCACTTAAATCGAATTGCAGGTGACTTATAAAGAAAGTATTCCATTCCAAAATCCAATTAATTCAACTCAAAAGATAACTATGCTATCTTCACTTCTCATTGACTCTCTCAGATGTTAAAACAGAAAAAATTCTCTCAAAGGCTTGAAGGAGAGTTTGTTGTAGCCACCTCCACTGGCTTCTTACTCAGTTCTAATTGCTGTTCTCCATAGCTAGTTAGTATTACCTTCCTTTATCCATCTCCAATCACTTCTAACTCAGTTTTAATTGCCTTTCTGTATAGATAGTTAATACTACCTTCTTACTTACTGATAAAATTAACTTCCACTGAAGCTACTAGCCTACAGTTAGACGGTCCTTGTTATTGACTCTCGGGATAAAACAGAAAAAAGTCTCTCAAAGGCCTGAAGGAAAGTTTATTGTCATCTCCAATCGCTTCATATTTAATTGTCTTTCTCCATAGCTAGTCAATATGCGTAACCAAGGTGTAACAGCGCATCCCGCTAATGATATTGTCCACTTTGGGCCTAGGCCCTCACAGGTTTAAAACGTATCACTAGGGCCTAGCCTGCTAGTGATATTGTCCGCTCTGAGCCTAGACCCTCACAGGTTTAAAATGCGTCACTAGGCCCTTGTTAACTTATACACCCAACATACCTCTTGTGTTTGGGTGATGTGTGACTGTCTAAAATCTGAAGTGTTACATACACAGGACGCTCCCAACTGCATGGGAATCGCCTAGACTCACTAGGCCCTTGTTAACTTATACACCCAACATACCTCTTGTGTTTGGGCGATGTGTGACTCTGTCTAAAATCTGAGGTGTTACATACACAGGACGCTGAGGTTGCCCAACTGCATAGGAATCGCCTAGACTCAGCACTAAGGTTTGCCCCGCCTAATCGGAATTTTCCTAAACTCAGTTGAACTCTGACCCACCATCGGCAAGACTGACACAAGAATGACTTTAATACCATCTGTAACAATCCAGCCCGCTAGTGATATTGTCCACTCTAGGTTAGCGGGCTGGGGTGTTACATATGGTATGTAATACCCCAGACTTTAGACAGAGTCTCACATTGGCAAAACACAAGAGGGATGCTGGGTATATAAGTTAACAAGCCTTGGACCTTAGTGACGCATTTAAACCAATGAGGGCATAGGCCCAGAGCGGACAATATCACTAGCGGGTTGGGTTGTTACAGAAGGTCCTCCAACGAGAACTTCTTTGCTTCTGTTTCTTCCTCCACTGACACTCAAATCTTTTGCCTTCTCCCTTGTCATAACAATCAACCCTTTATCTTTCACCCAAACCTCATCCGTCCTCCCAGGAGGACTTCTTTGCTTCTGTTTCTTCCTCCACTTACACTCAAATCTTTTGCCTTCTTCCTTGTCATAACAATCAACCCTTTATCTTCGACCCAAACCTTATCCCATCTGGCACTAAGGTTAATATTTTCAGATTTTAACCTGATATTTCCAAGCATCACATTGTTTTTGAGGCATGAGGTGCACTGGCGGCGTATGCCCAAGTGCTGGGACGGTACCTACCTCACTTGTCTCAGGATGTTCTGCCAACGAGGCACCTTAGGACATGCCCAAAACACCTTCCAAAACAGTGGTAAGGGTCCCGCTTTTCGATAAACAATTTAGCTCTCATTCTTCATTTAATGCATTTCTGCAACAAAATAAGTGGTACTGTATATTGTTTAGGAACATTTTCACATGTTGAAACAGATTCTCCATGGTTGAGGCAACACATTTTTTCCTTTGTTAGGGAATATTTGCAGGACTATTAAGACGATTTTTTAATTATGGCGGAGTTCGGATCAACTTGCACACATCTTGACGATTTTCCCCCATTCCTATATCTCCCACCTGTACATATAACGGGTAACTCTTCCCACCAAAACTTTTGCATATGGAAAGACGTCACCAGTTTTTTGGCTTTGAAACCTGGTCTCCCTTATCTTTATTCCAATTTCCTCGACTTCTGGGTCCCAACCTTAGTTGCCGGGACTTCTAACAAGATTGCACAAACTTAAGGTAAAAAAAAAATGATAGCAAGCTTCTCTCTGCGTGCTTTCTTTCCCCGGCTTCTTAGTCTTGTGCTAAAAAATATAGATAAACTCCAAGGGGGAAAAGAGGAAAAAAAAGGGAAAGAAGAGAAAACACCAAACTAAACAAAACTTTAAAAGTAATTTGAAATTATTCTAGTAAGACCTACTATTATCGCGCACCTCGGTTTTATCATCTTTTACTGGCTTTAAATGCTTGCTAAGCAAGCTAGGACATAAGAAAGCATGCAGTTGACCAGTATAGATATTTTGTATGCACTAGAGCACCTCTTTCTCATCGCAGATAAGACACACCCTAGTAAAAATAGGTGGCTATGCAAATTGGGAGAGTTCACAGCCTCCTTCCTTCTCCTCACCCCGTTGAAAACAGATAGATCATATTTTACTGATTTTAAATGCTTTCTAAGCAAGTTAGAACACAAGAAAGTATGCAGTTGACCAGTGTAGATATTCTTTATGCATTAGAGTACAACTTTCGTATAGCAGGTAAGACACATCCTAGTAAAAATAGGTGGCTATGCAAATTGGGAGAGTTCACAGCCTTCTTTCCCCTCACCCCCTCCATAAACAGAAAGAACCCCGAGCATTTACATATGAAATCATTCAAAGAAAGAATAATTACCTTTGGAAGCAAAGAACACATTGAGGATCCCATTGCCTGCATGACATCAACGGCTGAAGAAATTGAATCTTTCACATTTTGAACATCTGCCTGCAGATAATAGAACAGGAAACCATTATTCCTGAAAGACTAATACCAATAGGTAAAAGAATGCAATCAGAATTTGCATTGTTAGATACTTATGTGTAAATAGTCCTAGTCCTATATATAGTTGGAATAGAATATGTCCTAATCTCATATGTAGTAGGAATATAATATGTCTTAATCCTATATGTAGTAGGAGTAAAATATGTATTATATATAAGGCTCATTGTATCATTGTTAAAATATCAATAATATATTTTTCTCCCGTGCTTTCTCACATGGTATCAGAGCTTCAGTGAGAAAATTATCGTTGTGCGTCATTCCAGCGACATCCGGGAAGAAAGATCTCATCGCCGTGCAATTTTCCGACAACTTCGTCTTGTTCCCAGGGTTCATCACTGTTACAGTGGTACTGTGCATATACAAGTACCACCATCAGATCTGAAACTCTTGTGCGACCAAACCCCGAAAACTCCAGAAAAATCAGTCACCGTGCGTCTTTCCGGTTGATGACTCAAGATTTATTTGCGTTCCTCGATAAATATTCGTGAACATTGCAATTTCAGTTTTGTTGCTCAGGGGGAGCTTAGTGGCGTTGAATGTTGAATAATCAACTTACAGATATTTTCACCAAGTCCCTCACTGGTCCTCATATTAGTTACATATGTAACAAGCTCGGTGAATATGATTTTTATGCACCGGCTTGAGGGGGAGTGTTAGATACTTATGTGTAAATAGTCCTAGTCCTATATATAGTTGGAATAGAATATGTCCTAATCTCATATGTAGTAGGAGTATAATATGTCTTAATCCTATATGTAGTAGGAGTAGAATATGTATTATATATAGGGCTCATTGTATCATTGTTAAAATATCAATAATATATTTTTCTCCCGTGCTTTCTCACATGCATAAAAGATCATTTCAATTAGAATGAAAAGGAAAAAGTACCCTAGCTCCTTCCACAACAGGGAGACGACTAGTGCTGGCTTCCAGAGTACATATAGCTCCTGACAATGCATTGTGATGATCTCCATCAATCATACTCCAACTATCCAAACACGGCCCCTGAATTTGTCCATATAAGAGAAAATGACAATAAGTGAAGGTTGAAGTTTATTTATAAGCAAAAAATAAACAAATCAAGTAAACAATATAAAAGCTAG
This sequence comes from Nicotiana noctiflora, assembly GCA_032618575.1. Lineage (NCBI taxonomy): Eukaryota > Viridiplantae > Streptophyta > Magnoliopsida > Solanales > Solanaceae > Nicotiana > Nicotiana noctiflora. The sequence goes on along the minus strand of JASVEL010005417.1, from coordinate 72,178 downwards.
TATACGAAATCAAACAAAGTATATATACTTTTCATTTCACACCAAATAAAAAATTATCAGCCAACTTAGGCAGCAGGTACACCTCAGGTGCATCAAGAACACCAATTTGAGAAATAACAGGGCGCATAATAAATGAAATTGGCAGAGGTCTTTCCTTCAGCAATATATTATCCACCAGTTACAATGTCATTGCCCCCTCCCCAAGCCCCCCGGCCTTCAGTTTTCTTCCTACATAGCGAGTAAACTTTTATTCTTTTCATCTTTGTTTCTTGTTATTCAAATGCATACATGACTTTGTGGATCTACAAGCAAGAAGTGGTTATCTCATCGAGGTATGTGCATCTATAAAAGCATCCTTTTGATGTCTATCTATATGTCTAAAAATAATTTGGTTTGAAGAGAAAAAGAACTGAAAAGAGGCTTACTTGTCCTTTGAGGATGGAATATAGCTTCACATTTTTCCGCAACAGCAGCATCTGAATTCTTTTGGACTTAACAGAATGCCGCAATTTTAAAGTAGTCAACCAAGCATTGTACAGGTTCCTCTGGTAAAAAGAAAATTTCACAATAGTGACACCAAATCTTCACAGATTCTAATATAAACCACAACTGAGTTTCTGTTTACACTGTAAATTCCTGGGTAGAAGAAACTTACACTAATGCAGGTTGATTTGTATTTTAAATTTAACTCTAATGAACTGTGGCTACACATTTTGCAGTATTCATTCTAAAATTTGAAGTTTGGTTTTTCACATTGTTAAGAATGATACGTCATTTTATTGCATTTACATGTGAAAGTAAGTGAATAAGTTTAAGAAGAAAGTACTGTCTTAGGTTTTGATTCAACATACACAAAACATGTCTGCTTAGTAATTAACGTTCCAAGTAAAAAAGAACAACACGTATCATGTAATTATTAAGTATTGGAGTTTATACCGGTATTAACTATTAATTATTCCCCTGGGATAATTCATCAAATCAGAGAAAATCCTGAATAGGAACTAATCCTCAAGTATAGGATGTTATAGATAAGAAAGAAAGATATATTTGTTTTCCCGTTCAATCACGTACTTTGAACAGTATAACCACACCACCGCTGGTTGAGGTATTTCTATATCTACTTGAAAATTGAAACAGAAAAGTGTCTCCTAAGTTTTAGTCTACTGGTATTTCTAGTGCACTTAATCTAAACCGTGAACTGAATTCCTCATATACTCTCCTTATTTAATTTGATGCGAGATAATCCTCCACCATTAATGGCAAATTTTCATCTCTCTAATTACTCTTTACTTTACCAGTATTGGAATTAAATGAGCTAAACTAGGAGGAATGGATATAGAGTTATAGACCATAAATCCAACCTCAACTAATTTGGAATTAAGCCATAGTTGATAGATTGATTTCATTTCCACAAATATCACTCATTACAAAGGTTCCCAACTGATAATAAAATCCAAGATGATGTTTTGCGGTTCTTTATAAGTTGTTGAACAAAAAACAAATTTTATATGAACTGGCCATCAGCAAAATTCAGAGAATGAAAAGCATGTTAAAAAGTTTTACCTCCGCTGTTGTTGTCTGTGCCTTTAGTGCAGCTTCTGCTCGCGCATTGACGAATCGCCATTGAAGGTGACGATTATATAAAAGCCTTAATTCATGTGCATCAACTATCCGGTTCTCCCCTACCTTCCCTCTTCTTGCATCAGCAGCAAAATTCGAAATTGAGGGCATGATGCATGAATTATTAGATATTGAACCCCTAATACCATTTCTTGGTATTGTAGGACTTGGCATCCTTCTTATAGGAGATATCAATGCCTTATTTGGTGATGCTGGTCTTAGACCCCCTCGAGGAGAAGATAAACCTTTAGAAGCTGGGACACCCCGAGGTGATGTTGTGGGGCTATCAATCAGAAACTTCTTATTACCAATTTGCTTTGAAGGAGTCATTAATTTCAATGTACCATTTTTCTCCACAGAAGAACCAAGTTCTAGCCCTCGTCGGATCCTGTTGTTAGTCTCTTGCCAAAACCTAGCAGGAACAACTATACCTCGTGGACCTCCTCGCCCTTGAGTCACAATTGGACCACCATGGACACCTGTAGTACTCCCTGAAGAGACACTTTCACTATCTGAAGCCAATGCATCAACAGATATAGCTGATTCATAAGCTGACTTCATATCAATCTCATCGTTAACACTTTGAGGTTTCAATTTACTTTCAATTCTAGCTCTGTGAAATATGCCAATTACCGATTTCATGGATGACTTAATGGCACTTCCAGATCCAAATTTTGGCTCCTCAATAGTACCACAATCCATGCTTCGTGTAAGAAAACTTGAATTCAGTGACTTTGACCTCCCCGGCCACCTATGCTGATCACTCGGTTTTACATTTTCAGTCCGATCTCCTCTCACCGGCTTAACTAACTCTGCAGCTGCCGCAATTTTCCCCCTTTCTGGCGTGACAAATTCCGCAGTGACTTTCCTCCTCTCCGGCGTACCCTTCCTAACAGTACTACCAAAATTGTTCGTCGCAGGAGCAGGTTTTGCTTTACGGACAGGTATAGATAATGACTCACCTTGAAACGAAACGGATAAGCTCCTACTGGAATTCAATAGCTGCTTTGCCGCAGTAGACGTCTCTGTTGATACAGGCGTCACAGGCCGTCTCCGGTCCACTGATAGGGACCGTTTAACCGAACCGGGATCCCGAACCGGCGTCGTAACCGGTCGAACCGTCCTAGTCAGCATCGGCGATTGACTCCGCAATGAGGCAACGGAGTTTGACGACGAAGAGTAAGTAGTCGAAGTATTATTCGACGACGTCGTTGAGACGGAAGATGAAGAAGAAGTCGAAAGATACCGAGAACTAACCTCTTTGATTTTCGGTCTTCTAGAACGTCCATTATTCTCAGCTTCTGAAGGCAACAATGGCGGCCTTTTCGGATTCTGATAACTCGAACAATTCGACGTAACCTTAGGATTTAGCTTCGTTGTTGATACTGCAGCTACCATTGCTACTCTCACACAATCTTCACATCTCTCCGGGAATTTTTCATTTCACTATCTTAAAAACCCTAATTCTCCAAAAATTCAGCTGAATTTATAGAGTAATCAGTGCAAAATACGAAGATTAAGCGGAAATTTATGTATATTAACGCCTGTATTTATGTGTAGAAATTATTACATTGGTAGTTTTTAGAGAGAGAAAGATTATCGGAAAATATGACCGTTACGAACGTCCGACGAAAATATACGCGGAGGAGAGAGAGAGAGAGAGAGAGAGTGGGACCTGAAGGAAAGATTTGCGAGCATAACTGTCGTACACTGTAGTGCATTTTCGAAGTGATAAAAAAGGAAACGCAGTGAAAACTTGTGCTTTTAGCCATTATGGCTTGTACCCTGATTATAATACTATAATGACAGGATAAGGTAAAATTATATGATTACTTAATAACTTGTCTTAGTATTTTATTAAGTATTGTTTTTAACAGTATTTTTTATTTTGTTTATTTATTATTTATTTCAGGGAATACCCCAAGCGTGGAGCTTAAAGCAGGTATATGAAATTACGGGATCACAAAAGCCAATATGATGCTGATTAATTAAATCATAATTATTACTTACAGCACAAATCATGTCTCTTCTAATGGAATTTACCTACATTAATAGGTGCGTTTGTTTTGGATCAATCGAAGAGGTGTATTACAGTAACATACTCGTCTTATTCGTATACAAAATTCAGAAATGTTTTAGTAAACCTTTTTAAGTTGCCAATATTAGAACTTGTCTTTAATATACTAATAACCATGTACTATGTAGCTGCTCTACATTTTATTTTTTTAAGTTACGTTTACTCATGGACAATGACAAAAGCAAGATTTTTATCGAGGAGATTTAAAAAAAATTAAAAAATAAAATGAGAAGAAGCTCTCTATATATATATACGTGTGTGTATTAATATTATATATTGTTGATTTTCGGCAAAAATGATTCAGCTGAACCCTCTTCCGGCGACCTTGCTCTGCCGCAGTTCATAGGACTTTAACCGGAAATTAAAGCAAGAAATTAATAACCTACCAAATATACTACTCGTAGCACATTTTGATAGTTATCATCTCATGCATTAATTAATTCAAGTCTTCAATATTAACTATGAGCAGTGAAATTAAAGTGTATAAAGAACGATTATATTCCCTCTAATTCAAAATAAGTAATTTTTTGGTATTTTTCTTGTGGTCCAAAATAAGTGATTTTTCCAAATTTCAAGAATGAATTTATTATTTCTTTCCAACATTGTCCTTGGAGTAAATAGTGTTGGAATATGTGTAAATATAGTTAGAATATGTGTTAGGAGTGTTTATGTGAGATAGTAAAAGTTAATATAGTCAATTTCATTGCTAATTAATGGTAAAATATTTATTTTTTAATATGTGTAAAAAATCCAAAGGAGAAAGTAGTATTTTTTGTCTTTTTTCTTTGTTTATAGAATTAATTATTTAATAGCTATGGTTTTTGTAAGGTGAGCTAGTTTATACAATTGCCTATACATGCAATCAATGGTTACCCAACTCAACTAGCACACCCAACCCCTAACTTGACCTTCATCCTGCTTAGTATTTATTTTTAAGGAGAACATTTATATTCATTTTGTATTTTTCTCTATTTGGTCATCTGTTTAAACCTACTTGCATGCTTATTGGGGTTTATACGTGAAGTACAACGGAAAAATAGTTAATTATAGATATACACATAAAAATACCGGATGTTTAGGTTTCTTTTTAGGTGGAGGGGTGCTGGTTGGGGGGAGGGGAGGGGGAAGGCAACGAGAAGGGAAAAATGGGAGATAGGTTTTGGGGAAGAATGGAAAGCAGGGGCGGAGGCAAGGGGGCGGAAGGGTGTTCACCCGAACACCCTTCGTCGAAAAATTATACGGTATATATAAGGCAAAATCTATTTTTTATCGCTATATATTAAGTTTTGAACACCCTTGACACAAGGCAAATGTTTGACTTAGTGGTCAAGGGTATTCAAAATGTGCGTAAAATCACAGGTTCAATTCCCGTGAGCTACAATTCAATTTTTTTTGAACACCCTTAATATATATCCTGCCTCCGCCACTGATGGAAAGGGGTGCTGGTTGGGGGGACAGGCGACGGGAAGGAGGAAATAGGAGATAGGTTTTGGTGAAGAATGGAAGGGGTACAGGTGGAAGGGGGGGGGGGGTTAATGGGAAGGGGTGTAGGGAAGAAAGAGAAAGAAATGGGGTAGGGGTGGGGAAGAAGAAAAAACAGAGATATTTTACATTTTCTTTTTTTTGTCCCTTGTTTTTACTTTTCTTTTTATTTCTTTCTTGTTATTTTAATTATTTTTTGTATAAATTTTTATGTTAACTCTCGTTATGCGCGTGAAATTCACGAATTTTATCCAACTCAGTCATAAAGTTACCACATAAGTTTGGTCAACGGTCAGAGAGGTTTAAAGTAATGCTTTTGAAAGTTACGAGTGTCTAGATGAAACTTAGTAGAGTATCGGAACCGGAATGACTAAGGGGAACAAGTAGAAATGTCATTTAGGTTATTCTGTCTTCTTTTTAAGCTGTGGTGTGGTGATATCTTGTGGCATCTTTTTCAACACGACAAATAAAACTTTCAATATATAAATACAGAGTATCACTCGCAATAATTCATCTATAATAATGCCTACTGTTAATTTAGAGCAAATATTTTTAACAAAAAAATCTACCACAGTTCAAGCAAAAGATCTATAATGGGATATGCAAGTGAATACAAGATGTTGTTTATGTGATGGAGCAGCTGAATCACATGATCACTTATTTGGTGAATGTAGTTTTACTAAAGCAGTTTGGGGAAAGCTCATGCGATGGATACGGTGTTAGATGAACTCAATGCATTCATATGCACAGATGATGACATGGATAGTAACACAAGCCAAAGAAAAATCGTGTAGAGCTAAAATACTGAAAATGATGTATGCAGAACACATCCATAGGATATGGAGGGAGAGAAACAACAGAATATTTGAAAAGACAATGAGAACAACATAGCAAATTGCAAGAGAAATAGCATGTGTTTGCAACATTAGAGTCCAAGGAGTAATGAGGAAGAAGATGCAGCAGTTTATGTACTGAAAAAACATGTAACCCCAACTTATTTTGTAATGCTCTATGTACTGCTTCTAGAATAGGATAGTATTAAATTTAAGTAAAGACTAAGTGAATCGAGGATGACTCTATTGCTTTGTAATTGCTTCTTTGGTGAATAATGAAAAATATAATTACAAAAAAAAATCTATAATGGTGGATGCGCATATCGTGACACTAGATTATACTTTTAATTTATGCAAATTTTTTCGAAGTATGAGCATTAAATTGACTACTTTTTGTTTGAATCGGGCATAGAGTTTTTAAAAAAAATAAAATTGGAGTAAAATTTACATAGTTAGAAATTATATAAAAAGTCTTGTATAAGTCACGACAGCTAATAATTCAAAATATTATAAAAAGTATGTACAAAATTAACATGGTAAGGAAAACTTTATTTCACTTGCCATAGGTTCGAATAAAATGAAACACGAAGGGTATAAAATTGGGTGAAGCTTTACATCTCAACAAAATATGTCTGAAAAGTTTGCTCTTGTACAACAATTATATGGGAACATCTTATTTTATTTTTGTTTCACTGCGAATATTTATGACTGATTAAAGTTGTAGAGACAAGTGAACAAAGATAGGAACATAAGAACGAAGAGTCTCCAACTAACTTAGAAAAGGAATTAAGTGATTAAATTAAGCAAAGTCATTAACTTCAACAATAGCTAAAGCCAAACAAACTTTCATCGACAAACAAACTTCCCTTGAAATTGAAAAAGATGGCTTTATTCAAAACCCCTTTGAGTTCCTTTAACTCTTTGTTTTCACCCTAAGCCACATTTAATAATTAACTGCAATTTCGTAAGCTAGCTAGCTACCCTTGTACCTAAACAACCTTACCAAATTTTGTATATATCTTTTCGAGCTTAATTTAACATCCTAATTACTTATTTACACGTAACGTATAAATGATCAGAACATTAATTAGTCCACATGCAAATTTAAATAAATTACAACCAAGAGTTATGGTGCGAAATTGGAATCCCTTTATTCTTACTTAATTATTAGAGTATCGGGTTCAAACTATGTGAATATATTTTTTTTAGGTAAGGATCGCTTTCCTAGTTCCCCGTATACAACACTAAGGAGTTAGCCATGTTCACAATGTGAATATAGGACACCTAGTGAGAAATCAAATTAAAAAAAAGGATTGAATCTTGTTACTTATTGAGAAAGAGAAGAATCTAAAAATTTATTATTTGAAATGCATGGTATAAATGTTTAATAAGCAAAGTATACTACTAATTCTCTTCAAATGTGGTAGTTAAGGAATGAAGGAATTGTTTATGAATGCACGTTTTTGAACTTCCACAAAGATAATTGTGTGATTTGGTGGTATCTTTTGCCACCACGAGAGACTACTTGATAATTACACTTTGCCCAACTAACCATCTCTAGTTTTTTTTTCTCTCTTTGCTTTTGGCTCAAGTGCCTAATTATTCCTTAGTGGAGTAATTATAGATCATATATAATTAGTCAGTCAAGAAAAGGTAATTAAGGATTGTTTGCAGTAATTAAATACCCTATGCAAATATGAGGTCCCCAATATGATCATATAATTGCTATACCACATGCATCGTATATACTTTATGCCTTCGCCAGCAAGAAACCTCTACGAAAACTTTTTCCTTTTTATGTGTTGTAGAATCATTTATAAAGTGAAGCCACTTCATTATCTTTTTCCTTTTCTAGAGTTTGTTTTACAGACAAAGGATTTTTTTTAGAGAATTATGAAAAGACATAATTCATCAATGTCTATTTAATAATTACAAGTAAAAGAGAAGATATTCGAGTAGTGAAGGTACAGAAGCTAAATATTGTGTAGTCTTAGTGAGGAGTATTATGATGATAACAATAAGCTTTTCACAAAGTAATCACCATGTTTAGTAATCATTTTTCTTCAGAGAGAAATTAGCAAAGAAATTGTATTTTCTTGGCATTAGTACCTAGTACCTACCCAAATGTTAATTACCAATATTATTTTCAACTAAAGAAACAATGTAACTAAATTTAACTTATATAAAATGACAACGTAAAGAATATTTTAACTTATTATAACATGTCTATCTTAAATATTTCAGATTGACAACGACACTTATTAGCATGTCATCTGTTTTATCTTTTTATTTTTGTGATTTGATAGTTTAAAATTATTTTATAATATCATAATATAAAAGTTAAATACATTAAAATAATAGCAATTAATTAAAACTTTATTATAATAATTGCAAGAAACGTGGTTTGTTTCCAATGCAAGGAACCTAACCGATCCCACTTAGTTTAAAGAGAGAGTCCATAACTATGATTTGCATGGCCAAGTAACAAAATGTCTTGTTTATTTGATACTTTATCTTCTCCCACCTCCATTCATTTTCCAAACAATAAGATGAAAGAAAATTAAATATAAACACACATATGTGGAAGCGGAGCCTTGGCGTAACTGATAAAATTGCTGCCATGTGACTTGAAAGTTACGGATTCGAACCGTAAAAATAACCTTTTATAAAAATATAGAGTAAGACTACGTATTATAGACATTTGTTGTATGACCCTTTCCTAGTGCACCGGGCCCTCTGGCTGTCTATATTTTTATTCTAATGCTTTGAGTGGTGTTATGTTTTGCTGGTTTGGGTCCCACCTCTTTCCACTTCTCTCTTGTTCTTTTTTCCCCTCCCTTTAATACAGTATATGGGCAATTACAAATGTTTTTTAGTTATATACTATAGCTATGCATACCAAATTTTTATACCAAGATATAATAGATCAGTAATACAGAATACAAAAAACATTTTGTAGGGTTATTTTCTGCTACTCAATATTTATATTATAACCAGCTATTTGTATCATTTCCTCGTACTCCTTCAGATATATATTCTCATATCTTTTACGGGAATATGAATATTGCTATCATATATTTACTTTGTCTGTCCAACTTTTTTCTGTATTCCACTTGTGGTCATACGGTCAACTTTCCTTTCCTTTTAACTTGGCTACATGAATTCTACTTGTGAGACCAATATAGAGACACGACTATATAAATTCTTCTCCCCTCTCTCTCTTTTAGCCATTTTTTTCTTTTCGCGGGAGAGGTCGTATCTTCCGCAAAAAGAAAAAAATGGTTAAAGGAGTACTACTGAATGAGGTCATATTCTATGGTTTAATTTTTTTAAATATGATTATTTGTGGTATTGGAGTCAGATATAGATTAAAGACTATTTTTTTTTCTATATCATATCAGTATTTTAGTATATATATGAATATACATAAGTATAATGCTGCGGCGTGCAGCCCGCTCCAATACATATACCGCTGCGGCGTGCAGCCCGCTCCAATACATATACCGCTGCCGCGTGCAGCCATTTAACGTCGACGGCGCTCACTGGGGGTGTGTGCAGACTTCGGAGGGGCTCCTTAGGCCCAAGCGCTATGATACAGTGGCGTGCAGCCAGGTCCATCATATATTACTGCGGCGTGCAGTCCGATCAAAATTATATATATATACATATAATATTATACTACCGCGCTCACTGGAATGTGTGCAGACTCAGACTCCGAAGGGGCTCCTACAGCCCAAGCGCAATAATACTGCGGCGTGCAGTCCGTCCCACATGTATATTACTGCGGCGTGCAGCCCGATCCAATATATATACTGCTGCGGCGTGCAGCCCGATCCAATATAGGTATATATATATATATATAATACCTCGCAATGGGTCCTCGACCCTATCCCAGTCAATATAGACCTGGCCTCTCAGGCTCACTCAGCTAGAATAAGGAATTCCACCCTATGTCTACCTCCAAGTACACATCTAGTATTGGCTCATGATATGCTATACAGTTATAACTACGGCTGAGTTTATGTATCCAATATGATATACTACGGCTGGGTGTATGTAGCCAGCATGATTTAAGGGTCGCCTAACTCTACAGGTCCCCTAATGTTCTACAAATTGGCACAAGGCCCCAAACATGGCTATTAGCCCAACTACACATTTATAATCTCATTATCGGTCATAATACACAGAATACTATTAGTCGGGAATGACCAAGTCCAATCCCCAAATCACAATGCCACCACGCCCGTCTCATGACGTGTGTCTCATCTCTACATAGCACTGTAAAGTGCAAGTACGGGGTTTCAAACCCTCGGTACATTATTTATTACCACCACTCACCTCGATCCGATAGAAGCCTTAATCCGCCTTGCGCTCGCCTCGCAATTCAATCACCTTGAATGCCGAATCTGCTCAAAATCAATGAGAATACATCAATATAGGCTAATTAAACACAACCCATTCGAAATAACTCAATTTACATCAAAATTCCCAAAGTTGCCAAAACCCGAGCCCCGGGCCCACATTCCGAAAATTTACGAAATTCACGTTTCTGGAACTCTCGTCTCGCCACGAGTCCATACATATAAAATTTACCAAAATCGGACTCCGTTTGCCCACTCAAATCGGTGTTTTTCTTCAATTTAGGCTTAGGGCTCAAACCCGCAATTAATCTTCCATTTACAGGGAATTAACCAAGGGTTTCATGTAAAAATGATGTAATTAAGCCATAAACTTACCTCCGACGAAACCCCGATGATTTCCCAGCAATCTCCCGTCAATTTCTTCTCTTGGAACTCAAAAATGGAGGGTTCATGAATGAAACCCGTATGTGAAATGTTCTGTAATTAAACTCACTGCCAGAGCAATTTGCTCTACGCGTTCGCGATGGTCTTCACGCGAACGTGATGGCCAGCTCGATTACTTCATCGCGAACGCGACGCCCTGTCACGCGTCCGCGAAGTTCATTTCCCCCAACCGCCGGATTTCTTCTACGCGAACGCGTAGTTCCTCACGCGAACGCGAGGCGTCGCCTGTTTCTCCTTCACGAACGCGGCCCTCTCTCACGCGAACGCGTTGCATTGGCCTATCCGGCCTTCGCGAACGCGACTGCCTCCACGCGAACGCGAAGGCTTATTTCTTGCTGCACAGACCTGCAATTTTCTGCAGGTTTTTCCAAGTTTAAAATGCCCGGTTGATGGTCCGAATTCATCCCGAGGCCCCGGGACCCCAACGAAAACCACCAACATACTCCAAAACATGATACGGACTTGTTCCAATCATAAAAACACGTCTAACAACATCAAAACCCATAATCCACATCGAATTCAAGCCTAACTTCCTTAAAACTTTCCGAATTACACATTCAATCAAAAACCCGATCAAACGACGTCCGAATGACCTGAAAATTTGCGGACATATCCAAAATCACCTAACGGAGCTACTGCAACTGTCGGAATTCCATTCCGACTCCCGGATCAAAATCTCACCTACCGTTCGGATTTCGCCAAAATTCAACCTTAGCCAATTCAAGCCTAAAACTACACCGGACCTCCGAATTCAATTCCGATTGCTCTCCTAAGTCATAAATGATCCCCCGAAACTAGTCAAATCATCAGAATCTGATTCCGAGCACTCTAACTCAATAGTCAACTCTAGATTGACTTTCCATATTCAAACTTCCTTCAAATATGCTATTTGCTTCATTTTCAATTCAATTCATTCCTAACTCACCCGATAGGCTCTAACACTGATATAAAATCAATAAAACATGTAATTGCAACATGACGAGGTGGTAATTCCCATAACGATAGGCCGGGTCGTTACAAAACCCTAACTATTTTCTTTGATTTTCAGTTTTAATTGGGTAAAGAGAGGTTTGCATATAATAGCTTTTAAAAATAGAATTTTTACACTCATGCATGATTATTGAACTTGATTTTTAGTAAAAAGAAGTGAGTAGAAGTAAGAGTCTTCAAGAACAAGGTTGGCAAGAGTAAGATAGCGTGGGTAAGCATAAAGTAGGAAGTTAACGGAAGAAAACTCATCACTAGGGTATGTATGGCTAATTTTGATTCTTGTAAAATCGCCCAAATGTGTGTGAATTGTTTCGGCATGTGTCAAATTGAGAAATTTTACGTAATTCTTTGATTTCCTTGTTGAGCATTTGATTGATGTTGAACTACGTGTGGTGTGGTATGAAATATGAATTGAAAGAAAAAAAAGGTAATCGAGGTTGGTAAAGAATTGGGAACAACCATTGTGATGGCATATTTGGCTTATTGTGGAAGGAATTTGAAACACCTTAATTGTGGTAAATTGTTGAACATGATTATGTGGGCATTTTCGATTTTGGAATACTTGTAACTTGGTTTTGATATTGGCTCGAGAAGAAATTGAGAACATGAACCAATGTGTAAGTTGCTTATTTGAACTTGTTGAAATTGTGTGTAGTACCTTATCTGCTGTTTGAAATTGTTGTGTTTTCAACTGTAAGGCGGGGTCGTGTTGCACGCCGCAACGTGGGGAAATAAGGTGTGGGTCGGGGTGATAAGGGTGGCCGAGGTAATAAGGGTGGTCAGGGGCAATAAGGATGGAAAGCGATCGAAATCGCTATTGAAAATTGATACAAAAATCAATAATGTGAAATTGTGAAAGGAGACGACAGGAGAGTTTGCAACCTGTGGGGCACTGATTGCCCCTTTGTTTGACTACTTGTGCTTTACGTGATTGATTGGTTATTGTTAAATTGGTTGATCGTAGAAAGTGTTTTGTGTGAGAATTATTTGAAATGAGGAAAATGTGGAAACATGGTTGGCTGGCTTAATTAATTGTTGATGTAATTTAATGGCTTGAGTTTACTTGGGACAAAGTTTGTCCATACATACCAGTACAATTCAAGTGTACTGACGTCCCTTTTGCCGGGGGCGCTACATTCGTGTCATGATTGTAGGTGGATCGGTAGCAGGCACTTCAGCTCATCGGCAGTAGTATCCTTCTCCTTCCACTGCCCGTTTTGGTGAGCCCCTTTCTTCCTCGGGGCCTCGTGTGGTTCATGCCACTCGGTTTAGATTTCATTTTGGTTTTGTAAGGTATAGCCGGAGCCTTGTTACCGGCAAGTATTGTATTTCCCTTTTTGTATCCTAGAGGCTCCATAGACATGTAAACTGTGGGATTGTGGCCTATGTATATGTATGGGGCGTTGTAAATATAAATTATGAATTTGTTAGTGAATCAATCACATGGTTATGTTTATGCATTATGAAATCAGTCATTATTGGTAAAATATTTGGTTAATGATAAACAATCAACACAGGGTTAACGCGTGGGAATGAAAGGCACCCAGGTCCGCTTGACTGGGGCAACCCGGTCAGGCGCCGGTCATGTCCCTCGATTTGGGGCGTGACAAACTTGGTATCAGAGCCTATGGTTTTTAAAGTGTCCTAGGATGTCTCGGAGCCGTGTCTAGTAGTGCCCTTCTTATAGGTGTGTTGTCGACCACATCATATAAGTAGGGGGCTACACGAGCATTTAGGAATTTACCTACTTCTTTGTTAATCTATATCGTGCGGTAAAGTGCAATGTGGAGATATCTGTGTCTAATTCGCGCCTTGTTCCCAAATTTTCAGAATATGGCACCTAAGAAGAAGGCTAGACTCGGCCTTAGGGCCAATGCCGGCCCAAGTGCAGTTGTTAATCATGTACCCGATGCCGTGGGAGAGAATGACCCACCAGTCCCGAATTTGCCTGGCCCATCTGTTCAAAACCCAAGTGTCCCTATTCCAGCTGCGGCAGAGGATGCCACCATTCCTCCTGCCGGTGTTCCTGACTCAGATACAGTTCCCGCTTCGGGCTCTGGTATCTCTAATGAAGAACTTAGGGGAGCCATCCATATGTTAACACAGTTAGTGGCCGCCCAGGCCCAGAGATCCCATGATGCCCCTGCATCCTCCAGCGGACAGGGAGATTCCTTTGGCTCCAGAGTTCACCAGTTCTTGCGGTTGGCCCCTCCAGAATTTTCAGGCACCGATCCAGAGGCTGATCCACGGGAATTCCTTGATGAGATATACAAGACCCTCAGAGTGATGAAGGCTACAGATATAGAGGGGGTAGAGTTGGCCTCTTACAAGCTGAAGGGAGCGGCACGTTCATGGTTCGAAATGTGGGAGGATTCCCGTGAGGAAGGAAGCCCTCCGGCCAGATGGGATGAGTTCGTGGATGCATTTATGGACCACTTCTTGCCGAGGTGATGGCAGCCCGTGCCACTGAGTTCGAGGTTCTCAAACAGGGCAGTATGAGTGTTTGGGAGTATCACATGGAGTTCGTAAGGTTGTCCAAGTACGCTCCTCATTTAGTGTCGACCATGGATGCCCGGGTTCGACGGTTTGTTCGGGGCCTTAGCCCTTTGGTAGTGAATGAGGCCGCCACAACAGCTTTGCACTCGGATATGAACTATGGGAGGATCGTGGGGTTTGCTCAGGCCACAGAGGCCAGGAAATTGAAGATTCGTGCAGAAAGAGAAAGTAGCAGCAGGGCACGGTCAATGGGTCGTTCAGGGAGATCACTTCCAGGGAGGGGGTCATCAGGGCCATCCCAGTCATATGCTCAGTCCTCCGCGAGTGCACCGCCATCCGTGCACAGTCATCGCAGGGCAGTTACTCGAGACCTGGTTCAGACAGCAGGAGGTCTCGTCAGTCTGGTCGTCCTGGGGTGAGATCCCAGCAGCAGGGGAGACCTACATGCCCCAAGTGTGGGAGATTTCATACAGAGACTTGCTACCTTGACCTTCCAGTGTGCTTCGGGTGCGGGGTGAGAGGTCACATTCAACGAGACTGTCGTGCACCCCGTCAGGGTATAGGTAGGGGATCTGCTCAGTCATCCGGTTCTTCGGCTGCTACATCATCAGCGCGTACTCCAGCATCAGCAGGGCGTGGTGCAGCTAGGGGTGGAGCTCAGGGTAGGGGTGGACCTAGCCGATTCTATGCATCGACTGGCCGCCAAAATGCCGAGGCTTCTCCAGATGTTGTTACAGGTATCCTGTCTGTTCAGACTATTGATTGTTATGCCCTTATTGATCCAGGGTCTTCCTTGTCTTATGTTACTCCATTCATTGCTTCAAGCTTTGGGATAGAACCCGAATAGCTTCATGAGCCGTTCTCTGTGTCGACTCCAATCGGTGATTCTATTACAGCCTCACGAGTCTATAGGAATTGTGTTGTTACAGTGGGTGGTCGTGATACCACAGATGATCTTATTGAGCTTGGGATGGTAGATTTTGATGCAATTATGGGGATGGATTGGCTCTATTCGTGCTTTTCCAAGCTTGACTGTCGGACGAGAGTTATGAGGCTCGAGTTCCCTAACGAGCCACTCATTGAATGGAGAGGAAATGGTGTGGTGCCAAGGGGTAGGTTTATTTCCTACCTTAAGGCTTCGAAGATGATTAAGAAGGGGTGTATCTATCACCTGGTTCGGGTAACGGACACCACCTCGGAGGTGCCTACCCTCGAGTCCGTGCCAATTGTGAATGAATTTCCTGAAGTGTTTCCAGATGAGCTTCCAGGCATCCCGCCGGATAGGGAGATTGATTTCGGAATTGATGTATTGCCGGATACTCAGCCAATATCCATTCCACCTTACAGAATGGCGCCAGCAGAGTTAAGGGAGTTAAAGGAGCAAGCTGAGGGATTTATTAGAGAAAGGGTTCATACGACCGTGTGTGTTTCCATGGGGTGCTCCGGTTCTCTTTGTCAGAAAAAAGGATGGGTCACTTCGAATGTGTATTGATTATCGGCAGCTTAACAAAGTCACCATTAAGAATAAATATCCATTGCCTCGAGTGGATGATCTGTTTGACCAATTGCAGGGAGCGAGGTTCTTCTCAAAGATTGATTTACGGTCCGGGTACCACCAGTTGAAAATCAGGGAGCAGGATATTCCTAAGACCGCCTTCAGAACTCGTTATGGTCACTTTGAGTTTTTGGTTATGTCTTTTGGGCTAACCAACGCCCCAGCAGCTTTCATGGACCTTATGAATCGAGTTTTCAAGCCATTCCAAGATTCCTTTGTGATTGTATTCATTGACGATATTCTCATCTACTCTCGGAGCAGGGAAGATCATGACGTTCACCTCAGAGCAGCATTGCAGACCCTTCTTCAGCATCAATTGTATGCCAAGTTCTCAAAATGTGAGTTTTGGTTGGAGTCCGTAGCTTTTCTAGGGCATGTTATTTCCAGTGAGGGAATTATGGTGGATCCTCGGAAGATTGCGGCAGTGAAAGATTGGCCTAGACCCACGACCCCGACAGAGATTCGTAGCTTCTTGGGTTTGGCAGGGTACTATCGGAGGTTTGTAGAGGGATTCTCAACCCTCGCCTCCCCATTGACTAAATTGACGCAGAAAGCAGTTAAGTTTCAGTGGTCCGAAGCATGTGAGAAACGTTTCCAAGATCTGAAGACAAGATTGACCTTGGCACCAGTATTGGCCTTGCCAGAAGGCACAGAGGGATTTGTAGTCTATTGTGATGCCTCCAGAGTCGGTTTGGGATGTGTATTGATGCAGCACGGAAAGGTTATAGCTTATGCTTCCAGGGCAACTCAAGAACCATGAGAAGAATTATCCGACGCATGATTTGGAACTTGCAGCTGTTGTGTTTGCCTTGAAAATATGGCGACACTATCTTTATGGGGTTCGTGTAGATGTGTTTTCAGACCACAAGAGCCTCCAGTATTTGTTCAAGCAGAAAGAGCTGAATCTGAGACAGCGGCGGTGGTTAGAACTACTCAAGGACTATGATATGGACATATTGTACCATCCAGGGAAGGCAAATGTTGTAGCCGACGCTCTTAGTCGAAAATCCATGGGTAATTTGGCTCATTTGGGTGTGGATCAGAGACACCTGGCTCGAGAGGTTTACCAATTAGCCAGTTTGGGGGTTCGTATCTCGGCGTCAGACGAGGGGGATATTTTGGTGCATAATGGAGCAGAATCATCATTGGTCGCGGAAATCAAGGAAAAACAGTTCATGGATCCAGCATTGGTTCGGGTGAAGGAAGCGATCATGAATGACAAGACCTCAGCATTTGTACTCAGCAGCGAAGATGGTGTATTGCGGTGTCAAGATAGGCTATGTGTTCCGGATGTGGACGAACTTCGGGAAAGGGTAATGGCAGAGGCTCATATTTCCAGGTATTCGGTACACCCAGGTTCCACGAAAATGTATCACGATCTCAAAGAGATTTATTGGTGGAACGGTATGAAAAGGGACGTGGCAAGCTTTGTAGCTAAATGTCCGAACTGTCAACAAGTGAAGGCCGAGCATCAACGGCCTGGAGGATTAACTCAGCAGCTTATAGAAATACCAAGGTGGAAATGGGAGATGATCAATATGGATTTCGTGGTAGGGTTACCTCGCACTCAACGTAAGTTCGATTCAATATGGGTGATAGTAGATCGACCCACCAAATCAGCTCACTTCCTGCCTGTCAAGTCCACTGATACTGCGGAGCAATATGCAAGATTGTACATCAAAGAGATAGTAAGGCTTCATGGCACTCCACTTTCTATCATCTCAGATCGCGGGGCTCAGTTCACCGCTAACTTTTGGAAGAAGTTTCAGCAAGGTTTGGGAACTCGGGTGAATCTCAGCACAGCTTTCCATCCACAGACCGATGGACAGGCCGAGCGGACCATTCGGACGCTTGAAGATATGTTGCGGGCTTGTGTCTTAGATTTTAAAGGTAATTGGGATGAACACTTGCCACTGATAGAATTTGCTTACAATAACAGCTATCATGCTAGCATTCAAATGGCCCCGTTTGAGGCATTGTACGGGAGAAGATGTGGATCGCCAATCGGGTGGTTTGAGGTAGGTGAAGCGGAATTGATAGGGCCAGATATGGTGTACGAAGCTATGGAAAAGGTTAAGGTTATTCAGGAGAGAATGAAAACAGCACAGAGTCGTCAAAAGTCCTATGGAGACGTTCGTCGAAGGGATTTGGAGTTTCAAGTCGATGATTGGGTGTTCTTGAGGGTATCTCCTATGAAGGGAGTCATGCGATTCGGAAAGAAAGGGAAATTGAGTCCTAGGTATGTCGGGCCATATCGGATCGTTCAAAGGATTGGTCAAGTTGCTTATAGGCTAGAGTTGCCTCCCGAGATGTCATCAGTGCATCCGGTATTCCATGTGTCCATGTTGAAGAAAGTGATTGGAGATCCATCCACCATCATGCCAGTCGAGGCTATTGAGGTTAATGAAGATTTGTCATATGAAGAAGTTCCAGTTGCCATTCTTGATAAGCAAGTCCGTAAGTTGAGAAATAAGGAAGTTGCCTCTGTTAAAGTATTGTGGCGAAGTCAACAAGTTGAGGAGGCCACATGGGAAGCAGAAAAAGAGATGAAAGAAAAGTACCCCCATTTGTTTGATCAAGCCTAGAAGAAATTAGGTGACCCTCCTACTCTTAGTAACTGCCATCTTGTCTAAGTTGTTTCCCTCTTAGTATTAGTAAAGTCCCCTTCATTTTGTAATGAGTTAAATGTGTTGTTACCTTGGGTCACTTGAACCTTTCTTGATAAATGAAATCCTTATAAATATTTGGGTGTTAAATAAACAACTAATAGTAAGTTTAGATTGGTAATGGTTTGTTAAGTGTACATGGTGTGTTAAAATGGTTAAATAAGGTGAGAATTCATTGAAGTGACTAGTTTATGTGCAATTGTAACAATGTGATAGAATATGTGCATTCGTTGAGGTAAGAAAGTGTATACCAGTTGTGAAAGGTGTTGTATTTGTGTATTGTTGTTTGGTAATGTGTTTCGGGGGCCCTCTGACAGGTGGATATGTCCATAATACAAAGGAAACTCCGGCGAAATTTTTCTAAAATATAAGAGTTAGTCAAAATTTTGATAGCTTGCATATCATGTCTTTCAAAACTCATTTACTTCAAAATCCTCATTCGAGGACGAATGATCTTAAGGGGGGAGGATGTAAGGCCCCGTAAAATATTTGTGCATAAAACCTAGTAGCTATGGTGTCATGGTCCGAATAAATGTGTTAGGAATGCGTAGAATTCTTCGCGGCGAGCTTGCTCGCTGCGGTTCGGACCCTTGGTAGTGATTTAAGTTTAAAAAAATGTAGAGAATTAATTTTTCCGAAAAATGTCAAATATGCGGTCAAGAATGCGACCGCAAACCTGACATGCGGACCGCATTCTTGCCGCAAAACGTTCCAGAGAGTTTCCCAAAATCGTGTCAAAAGTGCGGTCGATATGCGATCGCATGTCAAATCTGCGGTGCACTTTGCGACCGCAGATCAAGCATGCGGACCGCATTCCGGCCGCATTCCTTAACAGAACCTGTGTAAAATTTGGGGCAATTCTGCGGTCACTATGCGGACCGCATGTTGATTCTGCGGTCGCATAGTGCACCGCATAATTGACCCCGGCCCCGATTTTTGTAACATTTTGACCCGATCTCTTCTTTAATATAACACACTTCTTCTTCATTTTATCATATCATCTTACCAAAAATTAGAGAGAGAAGAGAGGGTTTTTAGAGAGAGAAATCTTTCATCTTCAAAGATTGTTCCAACCATCTTAATTCCAAGGGATCTTAGGGCAAGGATTCAACTTCCCCAATCTTTTCAAGGTAAAAACCCTAACTATTTTCTTTGATTTTCAGTTTTAATTGGGTAAAGAGAGGTTTGCATATAATAGCTTTTAAAAATAGAATTTTTACACTCATGCATGATTATTGAACTTGATTTTTAGTAAAAGAAGTGAGTAGAAGTAAGAGTCTTCAAGAACAAGGTTAGCAAGAGTAAGATAGCGTGGGTAAGCATAAAGTAGGAAGTTAACGGAAGAAAACTCATCACCAGGTATGTATGGCTAATTTTGATTCTTGTAAAATCGCCCAAATGTGTGTGAATTGTTTCGGCATGTGTCAAATTGAGAAATTTTACGTAATTCTTTGATTTCCTTGTTGAGCATTTGATTGATGTTGAACTACGTGTGGTGTGGTATGAAATATTAATTGAAAGAGAAAAAAAAGGTAATCGAGGTTGGTAAAGAATTGGGAACAACCATTGTGATGGCATATTTGGCTTATTGTGGAAGGAATTTGAAACACCTTAATTGTGGTAAATTGTTGAACATGATTATGTGGGCATTTTCGATTTTGGAATACTTGTAACTTGGTTTTGATATTGGCTCGAGAAGAAATTGAGAACATGAACCAATGTGTAAGTTGCTTATTTGAACTTGTTGAAATTGTGTGTAGTACCTTATCTCCTGTTTGAAATTGTTGTGTTTTCAACTGTAAGGCGGGGTCGTGTTGCGCGCCGCAACGTGGGGAAATAAGGTGTGGGTTGGGGTGATAAGGGTGGCCGAGGTAATAAGGGTGGTCGGGGGCAATAAGGATGGAAAGCGATCGAAATCGCTATTGAAAATTGATACAAAAATCAATAATGTGAAATTGTGAAAGGAGACAGCAGGAGAGTTTGCAACCTGTGGGGCACTGATTGCCCCTTTGTTTGACTACTTGTGCTTTACGTGATTGATTGGTTATTGTTAAATTGGTTGATCGTAGAAAGTGTTTTGTGTGAGAATTATTTGAAATGAGGAAAATGTGGAAACATGGTTTGCTCTGGCTTAATTAATTGTTGATGTAATTTAATGGCTTGAGTTTACTTGGGACAAAGTTTGTCCATACATACCGGTACAATTCAAGTGTACTGACGTCCCTTTTGCCGGGGGCGCTACATTCGTGTCATGATTGTAGGTGGATCAGTAGCAGGCACTTCAGCTCATCGGCAGTAGTATCCTTCTTCTTCCACTGCCCGTTTTGGTGAGCCCCTTTCTTCCTCGGGGCCTTGTGTGGTTCATGCCACTCGGTTTAGATTTCATTTTGGTTTTGTAAGGTATAGCCGGAGCCTTGTTACCGGCAAGTATTGTATTTCCCTTTTTGTATCCTAGGAGGCTCCATAGACATGTAAACTGTGGGATTGTGGCCTATGTATATGTATGGGGCGTTGTAAATATAAATTATGAATTTGTTAGTGAATCAATCACATGGTTATGTTTATGCATTATGAAATCAGTCATTATTGGTAAAATATTTGGTTAATGATAAACAATCAACATAGGGTTAACGCGTGGGAATGAAAGGCACCCAGGTCCGCTTGACTGGGGCAACCCGGTCAGGCGGCGGTCATGTCCCTCGATTTGGGGCGTGACATTCGAGCAGTATCAATCCACTGTAAATCAATCCATATAAAAAATCAAGTAGCATATCTCAAAAAATCTATTGCAAACCAATTGCAAAATATTGATTTAATAGGGGAATAACAAAATCAATGAGGACTATCAGTTTATTAGAATCGAACCAATTTAACAAGGGAAAGAACAACCTCTTTAAAAATCTACAGCCAAACATGAAGTCTTGAAATCAAATTTCCTAAGATGTAAATAATCGAGCAACATCAACCCACTGTAAATCAATCCATATAAACAATCGAGCAGCATCAAAACAAAATCAAATGCAAAACGATTGTAAAAAATCGATTTAACAGGGGAAGAACATAATCGACGAGGACTGTCAATTTATCAGAATCGAATCGATTTAACCGAGGAAGAACATAACTACATAACTAATTTCCTAAGTTCTCAATTTATCAGAGAAGTTACCTGGAAAAGAATTGACGAGCAGGCCGCTGACGCAGTAGCAATTAGGTTTTCTGTGGCGCAACTGGATCCCTTTCTATTTAAGGGAATATTGTTTTCCTAAACTTTTCTAATTGGACGGAACCGATAATCTCGTCCTAAGGTTTTTCTAAACTTTTCAAATTGGAGGGAAGATGTTTCTCTTTTTGTGTCTAGGGAAAAGTTAAAAAAATTAAAATAAAATTAATTTAAATTAGTAATTTTTAGTGGCAATTGTTTTTCATTGCCGGTAAAAGGATATCTTTTACCGGCTAATCCCCATATGCCGCTAATTTTTCATCTTAAAGAATTTATTAGCAATAATTGTCTTATTGCCGCTAAATAATTGCCGCCAAAGTCTTTTTTGTAGTAGTGGTGACTACTATTGGAAAGATACAAAAGATTATACAAGTGGAATACCGTGAAGAACCTTTAAAGCAAACCATATTATTCAAATGTGAATGGTTTGACTACTATTAATGTTGGTGTTAAAAAGCATAATGAGTACAAATTGGTTGATGTTAACCATCGTCGTCGATTTAAAAAATATGAGCCTTTTATTCTTGTGATGCAAGCAACTCAAGTGTGTTATGTGTCTTATCCTAGCAAGAAAAAAGACAAGGATGATTGGTTATCTGTATTTAAAGTCAAACCTCGGAATATTGTAGAGTTACCCGTTGAGCAAGCGTCGACTATCTCAGAACCGAATCTCCTGTTCCAAGTTGATGAAGTTGAAGTCCATGAGATAAATATGAATATTATCGTTGATGAAAGCATACTCCTGCATGATCCAAATGGGGAATTAATTGAAATGGATGAACTGTTTGATGATATATTATTGCCAGAGCATCATGAAACAGAAGAAGAGTTTGAAACTGAAGAAGAGTATGAAACTGAAGAAACTGAGGAGGATAAGGAAGGGTTTGAAGAAGAAATAGATAACTAGCGCGTTAAATAAAATTAAGATACTATATCTTTTTGTATTTTGTTTGTATTAAGATGTGTTGTATGTTGTTACTTATATGCAAGAATATATGTATATTTTTTGGTTGCCTTTAATGTCCAAGCTTCTCATTCATTTTCTTAAATCATTGCTTACTATAAAACTGAAAATCTTAAATAATTCTATGATTTTGCACGAAATACTTAAGTGTCTATTTTTTTTGCAAGGTGTTAATTCCAGTCTAGTGCGTTAGCTCGACTTTCACCCATTGACACCATTGTAAACTTCTACTAATTTTTTATGCGTTTTTTGCTCTCCAACCACAGGTATAAAAAAGTCACTTTACTGCTTGCTACTTTTTCAATCTGCTTGTCACTAATTTTTTTATAGATATGACTAGAGGAAGAGGTCGAGGTAGTGCAGGTCGTATAAACAAGTCCTCTGCTAGGGGTAATTCATCTACTCGTAGGCACATTCCTACTATTCCCATTCCAACAATTAGTCATCAACAAGGTGGTACGAGTTCCTCAAGTCGGCCAAGTCATATTAATCAAGCTCAAATATTAGGTCCTAGTAATACACCTCCAATTCAAATATCAGGTAATAGTAGTACCCCACCTGTCTATGTTGAACCATCTCCGATGACACTTAATCAGAGCAACACAGTAGACGAGGGTATATCACATAATAATGCAATAGGTTAGGGTATATCTACTCAAAGCAATGCAATAGGTAAAGGTGAGTCCAACAGTAGTCTTGGCCAGCAGACTCTTGTTTTTCTTTCTTCTACAGAGTTAGTCCAAGCCTCTACTATTTTTTAAAATACTGTTATTGATTTATGATAACCATTCAAGCAATTCCTTCAAATTGTCCAGGATAGAACCTTCTAGATTATGCTCTGAGTAAATATATGAAAATTTCAAGCATGAACTTCATCCTAGTGGGATCAATTGGAAAGGTGTCCCAAAAGAGACAAAAGAATTTTACTTTGGAGAATTCAAGGTATGATATTCCATCAAATTGATTTTACATAGTGTATTAACTTTATAGATAATATAATAATGTTACTACTTTACAAAATTATTTCAGAAGGCATTCTATTGGGATTCTTTGATTGATAGAGAAGTGAAGCGCCTATGGGAAAGTAAGGTAGTGAGAAGGTACTCTGATTTTATGAGCAAAATAAAAAAAGATAAAGATATAGTTCAACCAGATTTTGTTCCAGAAAATGTGTGGGAGAACTGGATGAAGCTATCGAATGATCCTTAGTGTGTCAAAAAATCAGAAATAAATGCAAAAAATCGTTGTGGCGGTGGGAACGACATCGCCATTGGGACTCACACGGGCGGCTCTATCACCATTGGGGAACACCGCAAGAGACTTGTAAATATATTCTTCTAAGGGGTAATCACCAGAATTTACACATATTTCAGCTTTCTTAATAGATTAATCCCTTGTTGTTCTTGTGGTTTGAGTAGTGTTTCAACTTGGGGTTGTATGGGCATCATGGTAAGACTAAATCATTTGAAAAAATTGGATTTGGATTTCCTGGATAAGTTGGGAAGTATGTAATCTGAAAATTGTTGGGGATCTTCTTCTTATTCTTGTACTGTTGTATACCTTCTTGTACCTCAACTAGTAAACTGTTTCACCTTATCAAAGAAAATTAAATTATTTATTTTTTGTATAGGCTATTGAAAAGGCTCGAGATCCAACAGCAAGTGAGCTACATTTGCACGTCCATACACATGGTCATGATGAAAAATCTTTTGTTAGTGAGCGATCCCGACTTGTACATGTAAGTTCAAAATCGTATAATTTTATTGAATTTATATATGAAATTCATGTCCCACTTGAACTACTTGTTTAGCATTTATTTCTGTCCTAAAGATGATTTTTTCTAACTTTTGTATGAAAGAAGAACTTAACAGTTAACTTATTTATGCTTTTATCGTTTCTTTTCCCCGAATGTTCATCTTTATCCTGTTAAATATTTATCCTTGTCCCTTTGTATTTTCGTTTACATTGTGGATTATTCATCTTCAAGTCATAAATTGATTTGATGACTAGGAGAGTAGTATTATGAATATAAAATTACAAAAAATATATAGCATATCACATGGCAGCCATTATATAGTAGATAAAATGTGCCAGCATATCCTATCTTTTTTTTTTTCATTTTCAACTTCCTTTGTTAAGTAAGAAAGATTCTTTGGCCAACTGGCTTCAGTGGCAGTAGTTGTCATTCCCTTATATAATGCTATTCTTTCAATTAAACATTTGCAAAAACCCATTTTCCCCTTTATTTTCTCCAACATAATTGAGATTCAATTCTGTAGACAAAGAAATGGGTTGTCTAAGTCTTCTTATGGCAATAGTGTTATTCATAATAAATTTCACTAATTATTATGGTATTTACAGGAAAAATATCAGCAAATATTACAAGAACAAACACAAACTCAATCTGATATTGATCAATCTCTAGCATTTTATCAAGCCGTGGGAGGTGAAAAGAAGAGAAGAATATATGGTCTTGGATCTCAAGCAAAATATTTCTATGGGCCGAATCTTCGTGCCTCTTCTGGATCGGATGCTTCATCATCAACATCACCTCCGAATGCACAGTCAGCATCAATGGTGAATTTGGATGAGTTAGTGATGCGATTGATTCCTGTATTGACTGATCATATGGTTCCTGTACTGACTAATCACATGCTTCCGGTGTTGGCTGAGCGAGTAAGAGGATTGATAGCTTCACCATAACATCTGCAAGATAATCATACTAATCAGCCATCAGATTTGGCACCTGCAGTTCCTCCTCCTACTAATACTAACGAGGTTCATGCACCGCTTTCTGATGATGACCTTCACTCTCCAGTTTCTCAGTAGTTAACTATTTTCATTTGAACTTTATTTTGGTATTGTAGATGTTTTGGTATTAATGAGGTTCATGCATCGCTTTCTGATGATGACCTTCACTCTCCTATCCTATCACTCAGTAATTAACTATTTTTGTGTGAACTTTATTTAGTATTATAAATGTTTTTTAACTTAATTATGCACCTGCATTTTGGTATTTGTTTTGGATCTTGTAGAATATTAATTTCTATGAATTTCAGTTATTATTAGGAGTATTTTATATATGATTGAGCAATATATATTTTAGTAAATTAAATAAGAAATATATAATTTGCGACGAATTTTCTTCGTAGCTGTAACTAGTATAGAATAACAGGTTGCGAAAAAATAAATTTGTTGCCAAAAGAAAGGCAAATATGTCTCAATAGCATTAGCGATAGATTAGCGGCAGAAAAAAGTTGTCGCCAATTAATTCCAACGACGAAATGACTTATCAATTTGGCGACAAAATTGATGATATTTGCGATGGATATGTTTGTCGCTAAGAGTAACAACAGATACAAATCGTAGCTAATTTGTCGCTTCCTTACCAATAGATTCAATTTTTTTCGTTAGTAACTGGTTAGCTACGAGCAAAGTAGCGACGGATACAAATCTGTCTCTATTCCGTTGCTAAACCTGTTTAGCGACGAAAATACATTATTTAGCTACGGAATTCGTCCATCGCTAAAGCTGATTTTTTTTGTAGTGTATGACGAGTATCTATACACTGGCATCTAGCATGACCGTAAGTCATACTTGTACTTTCCTTGGAGTATATTTTGAGAATCATTCTTAGTAAATGATGAATTCTATGTGATGAGTTAGTTGATGAATTATTTATGAAACATGAGACTTCTTGGAGCATTGGCTCAAATGGTAATAAATTTTTATAAAGTCGAAGTTGTAAGTATTATTAAGAACATGTGGTTGGATCCCTTGCCGGCACGAGTAGATTTTGATTGTTGTTGCTCCCTTATTCGGTCGAGCGTTATATGTAATCTTCACTATATTATATTATTGGGATCGCGTGGCATGTCGTCCACTATGTTATATTATTGGGATCGTGTGGCACGCCGTCCACTATATTATGATTATTGTGATCCTGTGGCACGCCGTCCACTATATTATATTATTGGGATAGTGTGGCACGCCATCCACTATATTATGACTATTGGGATCGTGTGGCACGCCGTCCACTATATTCTGATTATTGGTATCGTGTGGCACATCGTCCACTATATTATGATTATTGGGATCGTGTGGCATGCCATCCACTATGTTATATTATTGGGATCGTCCGGCACGCCATCCACTATATTATAATTATTGGGATCGTGTGGCACGACGTCCACTATATTATATTATTGGGATCGTGTGGCACATCGTCCACTATAACCACTTATGAAAGTAAAGGATTTGATTTTGGTTTAATATTATCACAGATGACATATTTTCGTCTCAGTTGTATACTTCACATATAATTCTACTGTTCATTCTGATATTGTTGTATCTATATATATATATATCTGCACAGGTTGGTTTTAGTAAGTCATGTCTAGCCTCGTCACTACTTCGCCGGGGTTAGGCCAGGCACTTACTAGCACATGGGGTCGGTTGTGCTAATACTACACTTTCTGTGCTTTTTGCACAGATCACAGCGTTGGAGCAGCTTACGGTCAGCAGCTGTAGTAGGATTTTGTTGGGAGTTATCGTCGGCTTCAGGGACTCTCGAGGTAGCCTAGCCGGCGTTCGCAGGCCGAAGACCCTATCCCCTATTTCAGTTTGTTTTATTGTATCAGAACAGACTTATGTACTTTCTTTCATTCAGACTTTATTGTAGTACTCTTTAGTAGTCTGTGAGATGGCGACACAAGGTTTTGGGTTAGCGTTATGTTTAATATTTTCCGCATTTGATTCTCCTTTATTGAATTTCTAAAAAGTCTTCTGCAATGTTTAATTATTTTTAGTATATTCTATTGTTAAGGATTGGCTGGCCTAGCTTCGATAGTAGGTGCCATCACGACTCCCGATGGTGGGAAAATCCGGGTTGTGATAGTGATTGCATGAGTAGGGATGCGATCGCAGAGAAGAAAAACTTTGCAACAGCTGAAGCAAAAATCTGCAACTTTTCACAACTCTAAAATGCTCCGTTGAGCATCTGAAACACACGCGAGGTCCCCGGGACCTCAACCAAACTTACAGACATATCCCATAACATCATTCAAACTTGTACAAATCCTTAAATCACCAAAAAAATGTAGGAAACACGATTTAAGCCAAGATTCAAGCCTATGAACTTCAAATTCTAACCAAACACACTTTCGATCAAAAACTTATCCAAACATTGTCCGAATGACCTGAAATTTTGCATGCACATCCAAAATGGCATGATGAATCTACAAAACTTCCAGAATTCTAAATCGACCTCTGATCAAAAATTCACTATCGGACCGGAACTTCAAAAATTCAAACTGGTATTTCAAGCCTAAATGAGCTACGGACCTCCAAATTACATTCCGAACACACTCCTAACCCCAAAATCGCCTAACGGAGCTAACAAAATCATCAAATTTCCATTCTGAGGTTATCTTCATAATGTTCCAAATATGGACCATTTTTCAACACTTAAGTTTTGATTTAGGGACTAAGTGTCCCAAACAAATCCTAATACCGAACGTTCCGCCAAACCAAAATAGTAGAAATGAACTTAGGAAAAATAGTTAATGGGGAATCGGTGCATAAATTCCAAAAACGACCGGCTGGGTCATTATATAAGGGCATAATTGGAAAGAAAAATAGGAAATGATCCCACCTCACCAAATCGGCCATTTCAAAAAAGGGACTTTTCATTATTCCAGAACAATGAATTTAACAATATAATACAAATAATTTTAATTAAATAATCAAAACAAATATTATTTTGAGATAACAATACAATACGATACAATGAGGAACAATTATTCAAACAATCTGTAAAAAAATAGAGTTAATATATAATCGGAAATTCTTCCAGATTGGATAGCTGAGACTTCTACTCGGATCAAACCGAGTTGCTATGATACTCTAACTCTTTTTGCAGTTGTTTCTCTCTCTAGATCAACTAGCAAGTTCCCTCTTTTTTGTCTTTTCACTGTCTCGATGTTGTTCCCACAATTCCGCTACTGCCAAATCATCAAATTGCAAATTGGTCTATCAACTTAACTCTAATTATTCATAAAATTAAATTTTTAGTTATCTTTTTGCATTATCGCATCATTTATTATCTGGGTTTATTGAGTTTTTCTGTTCTTGAGATGAAATTCACATAAACTCATGTTGGAACCTATATTTCTGATCTAAGATCCAAGACCCATATCCTAGAATTATGATAGTTAGCACATAATATGTTTATTTTGCTGTAGGGAAATAATTTTGATACTATCAAGGTTAGGCAAGTTGGGTTTTAAAGAAGAAGAAGAAGAAGAAGAAGAAGAAGAAGAAGAAGAAGAAGAAGAAGGAGAAGGAGAAGGAGAAGGAGAAGGAGAAGGAGAAGGAGAAGGAGAAGAAGGATCTAGTAAAGTAACTATTATGAAAAATTCATTTTTCTTCATAGGAATGTCTAAAAGAATGTGAAGAAGAAGAAGAAGAAGAGGTAAAGTAACTACTACGAAAAATTCATTTTTCTTCATAGGAATGTCTAAAAGAATGTCTTTTTATTAGTTGTGGCAGCGGAAAGAAACTTCACAGAAGTCAAAATAGGAAGGAAAAGAAAAATCTTCTGGATAATATTCATTTTAATGTGACGACCCAAAGGGTCATCACTTATTTTATTAATCATTTCGAGCTTCCGAGGCCTTGAAAACCTCATTCCATGTTGCCTCGATTTACGTGCACAATCCGAGCATGTAGCCGGAAAGATTTATTGTGATAGAAAATATGAATTCTATGAGAAATTTGGATAAAAATGATATTAATATTGATATGGTTGACTTCGGTCAACATTTTTGGTAAACGGATCCGGACCCGAGATTGGGTGGTCCCGAGAGGTCCGTAGGAAAATATGGGACTTGGACATGCGTCCGGAGTCGAATTCCGAGGCCTAGAGCCCAAGTTATGAATTTTTCTATGAAATTGTTTTTGATGTAATTGTTAAAGGAAATGAATTAATTGACCTTGGTATCGGGCTCGTATTTTTGTTCCGACGCCCGGTACAAGTCTTAAATATTATATATGTGATTTCTGTAAAGTTTGGTGACATTCGGATGTCGTTTGAGATGTTTTGGACCTTGAGTTCCAAGTTTGAAAGTTTTGAAAACCAAAAGTATGAAAATCATTTGAGGCTTGATTTGATGAAAATGATGTGATATTGGCGATGTGATCGCACGAACAAGTTCATAATGTGTTTTTGATGTTGTGTACATGTTTGGTTTGGAGCCCGGGGAGCTCGGGTAAAGATTTGATAGGCCGTTGGATTAAATTCTGAATTTTTGAACTGCTGGTTTTTCACCCAGCTGTTGGCTTCGCAATTGCGAAGCATTTCTCGCAATTGCGAAGGGGGCAGAACAAGGCAGGGCTCGCAAATGCGAACCCTGATCGCAAATGCGAAGCCCCTCATGACCCAGCCTTGTTCGCAAATGCGAACATCCCCTTGTCCTGCCTATGTTCGCAAATGCGAACAATAGTTCGCAAATGCGAACAATGCCCTTTATTGCCTGTGTTCGCAAATGCGAACATTAGTTCGCAAATGCGAACACTGCCCTTCCCAGCCTGGTTCGCAAATGCGAACATATGTTCGCAAATGCGAAGCCCCCGGATTTGCCTTGGCTTCGCAAATGCGAACAAAAGTTCGCAAATGCGAACTTCCCAGCCTTAGCTTATTTTTCAAACTCCAGAAATTGGTCGGGGTTCGCAATTGCGAACCCATGTTCGCAAATGCGAACACAGAGACTGTAAAACACGATTTTCAGTTCATTTCTTCACTTTTTGCAAAACAAAAACACCCATTTGCGATTCTTCACGGATTCCTTCTTCATCAAAACAATTGTAAGTCACTTTTTACTTAATTCTTTCAATTCCTAACATCATTAAACATGTTTTTCAATAGAAATCAAAGGTTTTCATGGTAGAATTTCTTGTTTTTGTTAGAATATAGGGTTTTTCATAAATTGGGAAATTGGACCTCGAATTGAGGTCCGATTTTGAAACAAATCATATACATGAACTCGTGGGGGGATGGGTAACCGGATTTTGGTCCTAACCCCGAGTTCCGACCATGTGGGCCCGGGGTCAAAATTCATTATTTCGGGCAGAATGTTGTAAAAGTTGTAATTGGCCTTATGAATTAGTTCGTTGAGTAGTATTGATAATATTAAATCAATTGTGTATAGATACGGTTGGATTGGAGCCAAATTTGAAAGAAAAAGACATTTCCACGGATTGAATTGTTCATAAACATTCGAGGTAAGTGTTTGTTCTATCCTAGCTTGAGGGAATAGGATTATGTGTTATGTGTTATGTGATCGAGTGCGGTGTATGGGCTGTGGTGACGAGCATCCATACACTGGCGTCTAGTATGACCGTGAGTCGTTGAAAATGCTTATTTTGAGATATATTTACAGATGAATTGTTGAACCTTTGTCGGGTTGTAGAATTGTTATGGTTCTCCCTTGTTGGGACTTGTTGTGAAGATAATTATTGATTGCCCTTGTTGGGATGGTTTATGAATTACTGTTTCTTTCTTTGCCCTTAACCGTGATTGTTATTTGGGTGAGGAAGAGTGATAATGCACGAAGGGTGATGCCGTGCCATGTTTTATTATTTATGCACGAAGGTTAATGCCGTGCCATGTTTTATTGATTATGCACGAAGGATCATGCCGTGCCTTGTTATTGAACCATGTACGAAGGATCATGCCGTACTATGGATATGAGGATGAGAGTAAAAGCACGAAGGGTGATGCCGTGTACTTTATTTGTTTATTTGGTGAGGATGAGAGTAAAAGCACGAAGGGTGATGCCGTGCAACTACTTGCTATTCCTTGATTTGATATTACTTGTGTTTCCATTATAATTTGTTTTTCCTTGTGAATTTATTAACTGTTGTTAATTGTTGAATTCTTGGAGATATTCCTTATTGTGTTATTACCTGGTTATTTCTTGTTATTTTGTGGTATACATATATATATTGAATTGCACAGGTTTATGTGGGTGTCTGGTCCTAGGCTTGTCACTACTTTGCCGGGATAGGCCAGGCACTTACCAGCACATGGGGTCGGTTGTGCTGATACTACACTTCTGTGCATTTTTGCACAGATCCAGGTTACGATTAGGAGCAGCAGCAGTGAATCGATTGCGTGGGAGTTGATCGCATTTGAGACCGAGGTAGCTTGCAGACATCTGCAGGCCCGGCGTCTCTCTCTTTATTTATGTTACTAGCTGTAGTCTCTTTGTTCCGAGACAAACAGAATTATGTTATATTTCCTTCCAACTTTTATGTGTAGTATTCTATAGTAGTTCGTGAGTTGGTGACTCCACGTCTTGGGTATAGGATTTCAGTATGATTTTCATCTTGTAACTAGTTATTTCTATTTCGATAAAGTATTTCACATTTATTTAATTAAAAATTGTGTTAAAAACATGATAGTATGAATACAGTGGCTTGCCTAGCTACCACGAGTAGGCGCCATCACGATCCCGATGTTGGGGAAAAATCCGGGTCGTGACAAGTTGGTATCAAAGCTCTAGGTTACATAAGTCTCACCACTCACGAACAAGCTTAGTAGAGTTTGAGAGGTCGGTACGGAGACGTCTGTACTTGTCCTCCAGAGTCTATTGAGTTAGGAAAGAGTCTCTCATTTGTTCTTTCTTGTCGTGCGACTTGTTCCTCAATTACTAATTGAATTTCTATTCTGTCCTTTCGTAGATGGTGAGGACACGTGCTTCTTCGTCCGCTGACCAGCAGCCCGAGCCCCAGACAGCTCCCGTGAGGGGCAGGGGCCAAGGCCGTATCAGAGGCCGTGGTAGGGGTAGAGCTCAGCCCCAGGCAGCTACCCCAGAGGTGGAGCCTCATATTGAGATTGACGAGGAGGTTCCGGTCCCAGCAGCTCCAGTGGGCCCAGCTCAGGTCCCAGGAGAGGCTTTATTTACCCCGGATCTCCGGGATGTTTTGGTCAGAATAGCGGGATTTATGGACAGCATTGCCAGAGCGGGTTTATTATCGGTTGCACCAGCCGCTTCTCAGGCTGGAGGAGGGGCCCAGACTCCTATTGCTCGTACTCCGGAGCCAGTAGCTCCTCAGCCTCAGGCACCAGTAATTCAGCCAGCTGTGGCCACTCAGTCAGGTACCACAGCTTATGCCGGCGATGGAGCGGCCATGACTTTCGATTCGTTATGGAGGCTTGATCGGTTCTCCAAGCTATTTACCACTACATTCAGTGGTGCCACATCAGAGGATCCTCGGGACTTCTTATTCGGTTGCCATGAGATTCTCAAGACTATGGGGATCGTGGAGACAAACGGAGTTGACTTCTGTACATTCAGGCTTGCAGGATCCGCCAAGACTTGGTGGAGAGATTATTGCTTAACTCGACCAGCAGGATCCCCAGCTTTGTCATGGGACCAGTTTGCGGAACTATTTATGGAGAAGTTTCTCCTTGCTACTCAACGGGATGTACTTCGGAGCAGTTTGAGCGCCTCCATCGGGGCACTATGACGGTTACACAGTATGAGACGAGATTTGTCGATTTGGCTCGTCATGCGGTGGTGATACTTCCCATAGAGCGGAAGAGGGTCCGCAGGTTTATAGATGGGCTTAATCGGCCAATTAGACTCCGGATGGCTATGGGCGTGGGGAGTGACATATCATTTCGGGAGGCGGCTAATGCGGCACGCGAGTTGAGATGGCTCTTGCTAGGGAAGCGGTTATTCTTCGGATAAGAGGCCTCGTCATTCGAGCGAGGTTTGGTGGTTCTTCCTCCGGTGGCGGAGAATCCTTTGATAGAGGCCGGTCCTCCGAGCCTTTTCATTCCGCCCTTCGGGCTTCGCAGGTGGACCCGGTGATCGTGGTTTTCGTGGGCATTATTCAGACCAGCCTCCTATTAATGCTCGGCCTCTTCAGAGTGTTCGTGGAGGCCATTCGGGTCGTCGGGGCCAGCAGCCCTATCGGCCTAAGAGTTGTTACGGTTGTGGTGACCCGAGTCATTTTATCAGGGTATTGTCCTCTAGCAGCGGCCAACTCTCAGGGAGCGAGGTCCTCGTCCTATGATTCGAGGCCCCAGCTGACCCTCGGCCTGCCCAGCCGGCCGGAGGCGGGGGTAGAGATTATAGAGGTGGAGGTCGAGACCGTAGAGGCGGAGACCGTCCAGCCAGGAGGTAGAGGTCAGCCGGTTGATGGTCGTCCTAGAGACGCAACTCAGAGGGGAGGTGCGGATCCCCGATTCTATGCTTTACTAGCCAGGCCAGAGGCAGAGGCATTAGATGCCGTGATTACATGTACTATTCTTGTGTGTGGCAGAGGTGCTTCAGTATTATTTGACCCCGGATCTACATATTCCTATGTGTCTTCCTACTTCGCACCGTATTTGGCCGTGCCCGGCTATGCTCTGGATATTCCAGTTTATGTGGCTACACCAGTGGGTGACTCCATTGTAGTCGATCGGGTTCATCGTTCGTGCGTAGTTATATTTGGGGGTCTTGAGACCCGTGTTGATCTGTTGCTTTTGGATATGGTTGATTTTGATGTCATATTGGGGATGGACTGGTTGTCCCCATACCATGCTATTCCAGATTGTCATGCTAAGACGGTGACCTTAGCCTTGCCAGAATCACCCCGACTAGAGTGGAAAGGTACCTCAAGCCACTCCGTTCGCACCGTTATTTCCTATGTTAAGGCTCGACGTATGGTCGAGAAGGGGTGTCTAGCTTATCTGGCTTATGTTCGTGATTCCAGCGCAGAAGTTCCTTCCATTGAGTTGGTCCCTATTGCACGGGAGTTTCCGGAGGTTTTTCCTTCAGACCTGCCGGGCATGCCACCCGACAGGGATATTGATTTCTGTATTGATCTGGCACCGGGCACTCAGCCCATCTCTATTCCACCCTATCGCATGGCCCCGCCGGAGTTAAAAGAGTTGAAAGATCAGTTGCAAGACCTTCTTGAGAAGGGCTTTATCAGGCCCAGTGTTTCCCCCCGGGGAGCACCTGTATTATTTGTAAAGAAGAAAGATGGCTCGATGCGGATGTGTATTGATTACCGGCAGTTAAAGAAAGTGACTATCAAGAATAAATATCCACTTCCGCGAATTGATGATTTATTTGACCAGCTTGAGGGTGCCAAGGTATTTTCAAAGATAGACTTGAGGTCAGGCTACCATCAGCTGAAGATCAGGGCGGCTGACATTCCTAAGACAGCCTTTCGTACTAGATATGGGCATTATGAGTTCTTGGTCATGTCCTTTGGGTTGACCAATGCCCCGGCAGCATTCATGGAGTTGATGAATCGGGTATTCAGGCCTTACTTAGATTTGTTCGTGATAGTCTTCATAGATGACATCCTGGTGTACTCCCGCAGCCAGGAAGAGCACGAGCAGCACCTCAGAGTGGTTCTTCAGACTCCGAAAGATAACCAGCTATATGCCAAATTTTCTAAATGTGAGTTCTGGCTGAGTTCGGTAGCATTTCTGGGTCACATTGTATCAGTGGAAGGTATTCAGGTAGACCCAAAGAAGATTGAGGCAGTCCAGAATTGGCCTCGACCAGCTTCAGTGACTGAGATCCGGAGTTTCTTGGGATTAGCAGGTTACTACCGTCATTTTGTAGAGGGGTTTTCTTCTATTGCAGCCCCGATGACCAGGTTGACCCAGAAGGGTGTCCAGTTTCAGTGGTCAGAGGAGTGTGAGGCGAGCTTTCAGAAGCTCAAGACAGCCTTGACCACCGCACCGGTGTTGATACTACCTACAGGTGCAGGGCCTTATACAGTTTATTGTGACGCATCTCGTACAGGGCTTGGAGCGGTATTGATGCAGGATGGTAAGGTTATCGCTTATGCTTCGAGGCAGTTAAAGATACATGAGAAGAATTATCCAGTTCATGATCTTGAGTTAGCAGCAGTGGTTCATGCCTTAAAGATGTGGAGGCATTATCTATATGGTGTGACATGTGAGGTGTACACTGATCACAAAAGCCTACAGTACTTGTTCAAGCAGAAGGAGTTGAATCTACGACACCGGAGATGGTTAGAGTTGCTAAAAGACTATGATGTTACTATCTTATATCACCCGGGTAAGGCCAATGTGGTGGTCGATGCTTTGAGTAGAAAGTATGCCAGTGTGGGTAGTCTTGCATACATTCCGGTCAGTCAGAGACCATTAGCTCTAGATGTGTCACGACCCTAGTTCACCAATTGTGAACATGTCGTGATGGCACCCAGTCCCCACGAACTAGGTAAGCCTAACACGTTGCGGAATATGTCAGTTATAAATACTTAAATAAGAAATAACGGAAAATAGCATAAAATATATGTAATCCGTACCGCTTGCCACATACATCCATCACACAATGAATAAAACACTACCAAGATCCGGAACCCCACGGTAACACAGACTAAACGAGAAAATACAACCGTGGCTCTATGTGTAAAGAGTATCTAACAACGAAATGAAGAAAAATGTCAACTAGTACTACTAGAATAGAAGGAAAGCCTCCGGATCCGCGGACGTAGCAGATCATACCTCGAGGTCTCCAGAAAAGCTGCGAAAATCACCTAGCACGAGCCTGCTCTGATGTACCTGGATCTGCACAACAAAAGTGTGCAGAAGAGTAGCATGAGTACACCACGGCGGTACTCAGTAAGTGCCAAGCCTAACCTCGATGGAGTAGTGACGAGGTAGGTCAGGGCCCTACTGAGAAAACAATAATATAATGATGATAACAAAATAAACAGTTTAAATGATAATAATTTCCGAAATAACAACATTATGATGATTCCTGCAACTATCTACAATTAAGCTAACAACAAATAACCAACTCAAATAACCAAATCCAGGATCTGTGGGAATTGAACCCACAGTCCCATTCTCAGTACCTCTGGGTCTCCGGGAATCGAACCCGTACCCCATGTCTCAATAATATCTCAATAACTCAGGATCTCGGGAATCGAACCCGTAGTCCTCATTTCAATAATCGCAGGATCTCGGGAATCGAACCCGTAGTCCATATTTCAATAATCTCAGGATCTCGGGAATCGAACCCGTAGTCCATATTTCAATAATCTCGGGATCTCGGGAATCGAACCCGTAGTCCATATTTCAATAATCTCAGGATCTCGGGAATCGAACCCGTAGTCCATATTTCAATAATCTCAGGATCTCGGGAATCGAACCCGTAGTCCATATTTCAATAATCTCGGGATCTCGGGAATCGAACCCGTAGTCCATATTTCAATAATCTCAGGATCTCGGGAATCGAACCCGTAGTCCATATTTCAATAATCTCAGGATCTCGGGAATTGAACCTGTAGTCCACAATTCAATAATCTCAGGATCTCGGGAATCGAACCCGTAGTCCATAACCACAGCAAGTAAAGGAATACACAGAGAGAAGTATAATATGCTTAATGATAACTTCGCCGATGAACGGCGCCAGCGATTACCAAGAAAACTCAAGTAAGTCAATTAAGCAACTAGACAGTTAGATTCTATCTAATCATGATTTTCTAACTACTACCGGGTAGGAATATCGAATTTAACAACTAAGAACAGGAATATCACTCATTGAACATTTTGAGTACAGTATGTGTTCAACAACCAGCGCATGTACACGCCCGTCACCTCGCGTACAAGGCATTTAAAGTATCACAATAATATCCTAGGGGTGAAAGTCCCCCACACGAAGTTAGACAAGCCACTTACCTCAATTCCGGTACAAAACCGCTAAGAAATAACCCTCTTGCCGCGAATGTCGGCCTCCACAAGTGTAGAATCCGATAAAAATCAATAGAATCACATCAAAATAGGCCAATTGGGCATTACCCAATCAAATTAACTCAAAATTTACCAAAACCCACAAGTTGCCAAAACCCGACTTTCGGTACGCTTATCAAAAAATCACGACAATTATATATTCGGGTTCCTTATCTCAATACGAGTCCGTGCATATAAAATTTATCGAAATCGGACTCCGTTTGCCCATTCAAATCAAAGGTTTTCTAAAGGTTTTGGTCTAGGGTGAAAACCCCCATTAATTACCCCAAATTCCTCCATTTTCATGAAAAACTTGCATAATATTATCAACAACAATTATAATTGGAGTCCATAATTGATTACCTGAAGAAACCCCTTGAATCTCCCTTCAAAATCGCCCAAATCGCCCCTTAAGCCGAGCCCTCAAAGTTTGGAAATGTTTCTGAAATTTCTAACTTCGAATATAATTAACTCTCTGCGATTTCCGCTTCTGCGGACAAAATTCCGCTTCTGCGGATCCGCTTCCGCGACATTTTGTTGCTTCTGCGAAGCCCAGGCCTGGCGGGCCCATTTCGCTTCTGCGGGCCTAAAGCCGCTTCCGCGAGGCCGCTCCTGCGGACAAAGGTCCGCTCCTGCGGAACTCTCCGCTCCTACGAACAGAAGTCCGCTTCTGCGGACTCGCCTAAGCGGAGGCTTGTCCGCTTCTGCGAAATTCCCCAACTCGTGTCCTGACCGCTTCTGCGGTCCCCATCCTCGCACCTGCGATGCCGCTCATGCGGACAAGGACCGCCCCTGCGCTCCTGTCCGCTTTCGCGCTCCAATTTCCGCTTCAGCGGA
Source organism: Nicotiana noctiflora (assembly GCA_032618575.1). Lineage (NCBI taxonomy): Eukaryota > Viridiplantae > Streptophyta > Magnoliopsida > Solanales > Solanaceae > Nicotiana > Nicotiana noctiflora. The sequence goes on along the minus strand of JASVEL010005417.1, from coordinate 33,860 downwards.
CTCGCCTCTGCGGTTCCATTTCCGCAGGGGCGAAAACAACAGAGGCAGAATTCCCTAGCCTGCAATTTCCATGATTTTCTCCCGTTTAACCATCCGAAACCACCCCGAGGCCCCCGGGATCTTATCCAAACACACCAACACATCCTAATACCTTATTCGAACTTGTTCCAATCCTCAAAACACGTCTAACAACATCAAAACCCATAATTCACATCGAATTCAAGCCTAAATTTCTTAAAACTCTCCGAATTACACATTCGATCTAAAACCCGACCAAACGACTTCCGAATGACCTAAAAATTTGCGGACATATCCAAAATCACATAACGAAGCTACAGAAATTGTCGGCAATTCCATTCCGACCCCCGGATCAAAATCTCACCTATCGTTCGGATTCGCCAAAATTTCAACCTTCGGTATTTCAAGCCTAATTGAGCTACGGACCTCCAAAATACATTCCGAACGTGCTCTCAACCCCGAAATCACCTAACGGAGCTAATGGAACCATCGGATTTCCGTTCCGAGATCGTCCTAACACTGTTCCGGCTACGGGCCATTTTCTAGCTTCAAAGCTCTTATTTAGGGACTAAGTGTCCCAAAATGCTCTAATTTTCAGAACCGACTCTCCCGGCAACTCACAATAGGAGAAATGAACTTAGGGGAACAGTTAAATTAGGGATTGGGGCGTAATTTTCTAAAACGACCGGTCGGGTCGTTACATCTTCCCACACTTAAAGATTCGTTCGTCCTCGAACGAGCATAGAAAACATACCGGAGTAGTGAAAAGATGAGGGTACTGGCTGCGCATATCCTGCTCGGTCTCCCAAGTCGCCTCCTCGACCGGCTGGCCCCGCCACTGAACCTTTACCGAAGTGATATTCTTTGACCTTAGCTTTCTGACCTGTCTGTCTAGAATGGCTACTGGCTCCTCAACATAAGACAGATCCTTGTCTAGTTGAACAGATGTGAAATCCAACACATGCGACGGGTCACCATGGTATCTCCGGAGCATGGAGACATGAAATACGGGGTGAACTCCGGCTAGGCTGGGAGGTAAGGCCAACTCATAAGAAACCTCCCCAACACGCCTCAAAATCTCAAAAGGGCCAATAAATCTAGGACTCAGCTTTCCTTTCTTTCCAAACCTCATAACGCCCTTCATGGGCGAGACTCGAAGTAGAACCCGCTCGCCAACCATAAAAGCCACGTCGCGAACCTTCTTATCCGCATAACTCTTCTGTCTAGACTGAGCTGCACGAAGTCTGTCCTGAATCACCTTGACCTTGTCCATAGCCTCCTGAACCATATCAGTACCTAGCAATCTGGCCTCGCCCGGCTCAAACCAACCCACGGGAGACCTGCACCTCCTACCATATAGGGCCTCGTACGGTGCCATCTGAATACTAGACTGGTAGCTATTGTTATAAGCAAACTCCGCCAGTGGCAGAAGTGATCCCATGAACCTCCAAACTCAATCACGCACGCACGGAGCATATCCTCCAAAAAACTGAATAGTGCGCTCGGACTGCCCATCAGTCTGGGGGTGAAATGTTGTGCTCAGCTCCACACGAGTACCTAACTCCTGCTGTACAGCTCTCCAGAACCGTGAAGTGAACTGAGTGCCTCTATCTGAAATGATGGAAACTGGAATACCATGCAGCCGAACTACCTCCCTGATATAGATCTCCGCCAGTCGCTCCGATGAATAAGTAGTGCTCACCGGTATAAAATGGGCGGACTTGGTCAGCCGATCCACAATAACCCAAATGGAATCAAACTTCCTAACGATCCGTGGAAGTCCAGATACAAAGTCCATGGTGATGCGCTCCCATTTCCACTCTGGAATCTCAATCTGCTGCATCAATCAACCCGGACGCTGATGCTCATACTTCACCTGCTGGCAGTTGAGGCATCTAGAAACATAATCAACTATATCCCTCTTCATCCGCCTCCACCGGTAATGCTGTTTCAAGTCCTGATACATCTTCGCGGCACCCGGATGGATGGAATACCGCGAACTATGGGCCTCTGCTAGAATCAGCTCTCGAAGATCATCTACATTGGGCACACAGATACGCCCCCGCATCCTCATGACTCCATCATCCCCGATGGTAACATCTCGAGCATCACCACGCCGAACTCTATCCTGAAGGACAAGCAAATGAGGGTCGTCGAACTGACGCTCCCTGATGCGGTCAAATAGAGAAGACCGAGAAACTACACAAGCTAGAACCCGGCTGGGCTCCGAAAGATCCAGTCTAACAAACTGCCTGGCCAAAGCCTGAACATCCATCGCCATAGGCCTCTCCGAAGCTGGTAGATATGCTAAACTCCCCAAACTCTCTGCCCGACGACTCAAGGCATCAGCAACCACATTAGCCTTGCCCGGATGATAGAGAATAGTAATATCGTAGTCCTTCAACAGTTCCAACCATCTCCTCTAACGCATATTCAGGTCCTTCTGCTTAAGCAAGTGCTGCAAGCTCCGGTGATCAGTGTAGATCTCAGAAGGAACCCCATATAAATATTGACGCCAAATCTTCAAGGCGTGAACAATGGCGGCTAGCTCCAGATCATGAACAGGGTAATCCTTCTCATGCACCTTCAGCTGTCTCGACGCGTAGGCAATCACCCTACCGTCCCGCATCAATACCGCACCGAGTCCAACTCGTGAGGCATCACAATATACAGTATAGGACCCCGAACCTGTAGGCAACATCAATATAGGGGCCGAAGTCAAAGCCGTCTTGAGCTTCTGAAAGCTCGCCTCACACTCGTCTGTCCACTGAAAAGGGGCACCCTTTTGGGTCAATCTAGTCATAGGTGCTGCAATCGAAGAGAACCCCTCTACGAAACGACGGTAATAGCCCGCCAAACCAAGGAAACTGCGAATCTCAGTAGCGGAGGAGGGTCCGGGCCAACTCTGCACGGCCTCCACCTTCCTCGGATCTACTCGAATACCATCACTCGACACCACGTGGCCCAAAAATGCCACTGAACTCAACCAGAATTCACATTTAGAGAACTTGGCATAAAGCTGCTTCTCCCTCAGAATCTGAAGCACTATCCCCAGCTCCGAGAATATACTAGAATATCATCAATGAAGACAATCACGAACGAGTCCAGATAAGGCCTGAACACACTGTGCATCAAATGCATAAATGCTGCTGGGGCATTAGTCGACCCAAAAGACATCACGAGGAACTCATAGTGACCATACCGGGTCCTGAAGGCAGTCTTCGGGATATCTGGCTCCCGAATCTTCAGCTGGTGATACCCAGAGCGCAAATCAATCTTAGAAAACACCTGTGCGCCCTGTAGCTGGTCAAATAAATCATCAATACGGGGCAAAGGATACCGGTTCTTCACTGTAACCTTGTTCAGCTGACGATAGTCAATACACATACGCATAGAACCGTTCTTTTTCTTCACAAACAATACAGGAGCACCCCAAGGCGAAACACTAGGTCGAATAAAACCCTTGCCCAATAACTCCTGTAACTGATCCTTCAACTCCTTCAACTCAGGAGGAGCCATACGGTACGGTGGAATAGAAATGGGCCGAGTGCCCGGCAACAAGTCAATAGCAAAGTCAATATCTCTGTCGGGCGGCATGCCCGGAAGATCAGCTGGAAATACATCAGCAAAGTCACGTACCATAGGAACGAAATCAATAGAGGGAGTGTCAATACTGACGTCCCGCACATAGGCTAGATAAGCAGCACACCCCTTCTCAACCATACGCTGAGCTCTGAGAAAAGAAATAACACGGCTAGGGGTGTGATCTAGAGTACCACTCCACTCAATACGTGGAATGCCCGGCATAGCCAGCGTCACGGTCTTGGCGTGACAATCAAGAATAGCATAATGGGGCGACAACCAGTCCATGCCCAGAATAATATCAAAATCGACCATCCCGAGCAACAATAGATCCGCTCTGGTCTCAAAATCACAAATGGTAACCAAACACGACCGATATACGCGGTCCACAGCCAAAGAATCACCCACCGGAGTGGAAACATAAATGGGGGCACTCAAAGAATCCCGAGGCACACCCGGATGAGAAGCAAAGTAAGAAGACACATATGAAAAAGTGGAACCAGGGTCGAATAGAACCGATGCCTCCCCGTGACTAACCATAATAATACCTGTGATAACAGAGTCAGATGCAACAGCCGCAGCGCGATCAGGAATAGCATAGAATCTGGCATGTCCCCCCTCTCGAGGGCGGCCTCTGGAACCCTGACCCCCGCCCCTGGATGACTGGGCAGGTGGAGTGGCAGCTGGGGCTGGAATGATAGCCTGCTGGCCCTGAGAACCACGCGGATGCTGTGATGACTGATGAGGGGCTCCTCTCTTGCGCCTGGGGCACTCCCTAACCAGGTGGCGAGTATCCCCGCACTCAAAACAAGCTCTGGGAGGACGCGGTGGCTGTGACTGACCGGCCTCACCCCCACTAGTCTGACCCCTGGAAGGACCCCGCGCAGGAGGTGCACTGGAAACTGGGGGAGCATAATAAGGCTCCTGAGGTGCTGGAAGACCTGGAGTACTACCGGCTGCGGGCAATGCCGAGTGAACTGGTCGACCGGAATAACCCCTGCCAAAACGACCGGCTGATGAAGTGCGGGCACCAGAGAAATGGCCCGACTCACGAGACCTCTTGGCCTCTCTCTCTCTTCGCTCTCTAGGGAGCATACTCTCGATCCTCTTGGCAATGCTAACTGCCTGCTGATAAGATATATCTGTCTCAAGCTCTCTGGCCATGCTGGATCGGATAGGCGGAACAAGGCCCTCAATAAATCTCCGCACTCGCTCCCGAACCGTGGCTACCAAAGCCGGTGCATGCCTGGCTAGGCGGGTGAAACCGATAGCATACTCCGATACTGACATGGAGCCCTGTCGCAATCGCTCAAACTCCGAGCGCCAAGAATCCCTAAGGCTCGGTGGAACAAACTCCCTCAAAAACAGATCTGAAAACTGCGTCCAAGTCAGCGAGGCAGTCTCGACTGGACTATCCAACTCATATGTACGCCACTAATCATAAGCAGCCCCTCGAAGCTAAAAAGCAGTAAAAGAAACCCCACTGGACTCTACTATGTCCACGGTACGGAGGATGCGATGACACTCCTCCAGAAATCCCAAGACGTCATCTGAAGCTAGGCCACTGAACACTGGGGGATCATACTTCTTGAACCTCTCCAACCTGCGCTGCTCGTCCTCGGAGGCAGCTGACCCATCTCCGGGCTGTACTGGTGCGGTAGGCGGAATAGGAATAACCTTTGGAACCTGCTCCATGGGCACTCGCTGCTCAGGAGTGCGGGCTACGAGAGTCTGGGCCCCTCCCCCGGCCTGAGATATGGCTGCAGCGAGAGGAAGCAACCCCGCTTGAGCCAGAGTAGTGTACAAGCTCATAAACTGAGCTAGAGTCTCCTGGAGTGCTGGAGTCGTAGTAGCAGTAGTAGGTGTACCAGGTGCATGTGCTCCAACCTGATCCACCGGTGGTGCCTCAATGACAGCGCGCGTGGGTGTTGTGGCTGCACCTCGGGCGCATCCTGGGCCTCTACCCCAGCCCCGGCCTCTACCCCGGCCCCGGCCTCTGGTGGCGACAGCAGGGGGCGCGGGTGCCTGATCCTCGCGTGTACCATGTGTCTTCACCATCCGTGAGAGAATAGAAGACAGAAGTTAAGAATTGGTGTCAAAACATCACATGACAAGAAATTCAAAAGAAATGAAGATTTTTCCTAAACAGTTACATAGCCCCTCGTAGATAAATACGGACGTCTCCGTATCGATCGGCGAGACTCTAAATAACCGGTCTGTGTCCCGTGACTCCTATGAACCTAGAGCTTTAATACCTACTTGTCATGACCCTGGTTCACCAATTGTGAACATGTCGTGATGGCACCCAGTCCCCACGAACTAGGTAAGCCTAACACGTTGCGGAATATGTCAGTTATAAATACTTAAATAAGAAACAACGAAAAATAGCATAAAAGATATGTAATCCGTACCGCTTGGCACATACATCCATCACACAATGAATAAAACACTACCAAGATCCGGAACCCCACGGTAACACAGACTAAAAGAGAAAATACAACTGTGGCTCTATGTGTAAAGAGTATCTAACAACGAAATGAAGAAAAATTTCAACTAGTACTACTAGAATAGAAGGAAAGCCTCTGGATCTGCGGACGTAGCAGATCATACCTCGAGGTCTCCAGAAAAGCTGCGGAAATCACCTAGCACGAGCCTGCTCTGATGTACCTGGATCTGCACAACAAAAGTGTGCAGAAGAGTAGCATGAGTACACCACGGCGGTACTCGGTAAGTGCCAAGCCTAACCTCGATGGAGTAGTGACGAGGTAGGTCAGGGCCCTACTGAGAAAACAATAATATAATGATGATAACAAAATAAACAGTTTAAATGATAATAATTTCCGAAATAACAACATTATGATGATTACTGCAACTGCCTACAATTAAGCTAACAACAAATAACCAACTCAAATAAACAAATCCAGGACCTGTGGGAATTGAACCCACAGTCCCATTAACAGCACCCCTGGGTCTCCGGGAATCGAACCCGCGACCCATGTCTCAATAATATCTCAATAGCTCAGGATCTCCGGGAATCGAAACCGCAGTCTCTACCAATAACTCAGGATCTCGGGAATCGAACCCGTAGTCCCTACCAATAACTCAGGATCTCGGGAATCGAACCCGTAGTCCACATCTCAATAAATCTCAGGATCTCCGGGAATCGAACCCGCAGTCCACATTTCAATAAATCTCAGGATCTCCGGGAATCGAACCCGTAGTCCACATTTCAATAAATCTCAGGATCTCCGGGAATCGAACCCGTAGTCCACATTTCAATAAATCTCAGGATCTTCGGGAATCGAACCCGCAGTCCTCATTTCAATAATCTCAGGATCTCGGGAATCGAACCCGTAGTCCACATTTCAATAATCTCAGGATCTCGGGAATCGAACCCGTAGTCCATATTTCAATAATCTCGGGATCTCGGGAATCGAACCCGTAGTCCATAACCACAGCAAGTAAAGGAATACACAGAGAGAAGTATAATATGCTTAATAATAACTTCGCCGATGAACAGCGCCAGCGATTACCAAGAAAACTCAAGTAAGTCAATTAAGCAACTAGACAGTTAGATTCTATCTAATCATGCTTTTCTAACTACTACCGGGTAGGAATATCGAATTTAACAACTAAGAACAGGAATATCACTCATTGAACATTTTGAGTACACTATGTGTTCAACAACCAGCGCATGTACACGCCCGTCACCTCGCGTACAAGGCATTTAAAGTATCACAATAATATCCTAGGGGTGAAAGTCCCCCACACGAAGTTAGACAAGCCACTTACCTCAATTCCGGTACAAAACCGCTAAGAAATAACCCTCTTGCCACGAATGTCGGCCTCCACAAGTGTAGAATCTGATAAAAATCAATAGAATCACATCAAAATAGGCCAATTGGGCATTACCCAATCAAATTAACTCAAAATTTACCAAAACCGACAAGTTGCCAAAATCCGACTTTCGGTACGCTTATCGAAAAATCACGACAATTATATATTCGGGTTCCTTATCGTAATACGAGTCCGTGCATATAAAATTTATCGAAATCGGACTCCGTTTGCCCATTCAAATCAAAGGTTTTCTAAAGGTTTTGGTCTAGGGTGAAAACCCCCATTAATTACCCCAAATTCCTCCATTTTCATGAAAAACTTGCATAATATTATCAACAACAATCATAATTGGAGTCCATAATTGATTACCTGAAGAAACCCCTTGAATCTCCCTTCAAAATCGCCCAAATCGCCCCTTAAGCCGAGCCCTCAAAGTTTGGAAATGTTTCTGAAATTTCTAACTTCTGATATAATTAACTCTCTGCGATTTTCGCTTCTGCGGACGAAATTCCGCTTCTGCGGATCCGCTTCCGCGACATTTTGTCGCTTCTGCGAAGCCCAGGCCTGGCTGGCCCATTCCGCTTCTGCGAGCCTAAAGCCGCTTCCGCGAGGCCACTCCTGCGGACAAAGGTCCGCTCCCGCGGAACTCTCCGCTCCTACGAACAGGAGTCCGCTTCTGCGGACTCGCCTAAGCGGAGGCTTGTCCGCTTCTGCGAAATTCCCCAACTCGTCTCCTGACCGCTTCTGCGGTCCCCATCCTCGCACCTGCGATGCCGCTCATGCGGACAAGGACCGCCCTTGCGCTCCAGTCCGCTTCCGCGCTCCAATTTCCGCTTCAGCGGACTCGCCTCTGCGGTTCCATTTTCCCAGGGGCGAAAACAACAGAGGCAGAATTCCCTAACCTGCAATTTCCATGATTTTCTCCCGTTTAACCATCCGAAACCACCCCGAGGCCCCCGGGATCTTATCCAAACACACCAACACATCCTAATACCTTATTCGAACTTGTTCCAATCCTCAAAACACGTCTAACAACATCAAAACCCATAATTCACATCGAATTCAAGCCTAAATTTCTTAAAACTCTCTGAATTACACATTCGATCTAAAACCCAACCAAACGACTTCCGAATGACCTGAAACTTTGCGGACATATCCAAATTCACATAACGAAGCTACAGAAATTGTCGAAATTCCATTCCGACCCCGGATCAAAATCTCACCTATCGTTCGGATTCGCCAAAATTTCAACCTTCGGCATTTCAAGCCTAATTGAGCTACGGACCTCCAAAATACATTCCGAACGCGCTCTCAACCCCGAAATCACCTAACGGAGCTAATGGAACCATCGAATTTCCATTCTGAGATCGTCCTAACACTGTTCCGGCTACGGGCCATTTTCTAGCTTCAAAGCTCTTATTTAGGGACTAAGTGTCCCAAAATGCTCCAAATTTCAGAACCGACTCTCCCGGCAAACCACAATAGCAGAAATGAACTTAGGGAAACAGTTAAATTAGGGATTGGGGCGTAATTTTCTAAAATGACCGGTCGGGTCGTTACAAGACTCCTATTCGCAGAAGCGGGAAAACACGCAGGAGCGGACATAGTTCCGCAGGAGCGGACGCGTGGAAGTGGTCCGTGGCTCGCAGAAGCGGAGATGGTCAGTTGCGTGAGTTGAGAGATACGGTACAGCGGGGAGGTGCCACACAGGTAAATCTAGATGATGATGGGGTATTGAAATTGCGGGGTCGAGTTTGTGTGCCCAATGTCGAAGGGATTCGAGAGTTAATCTTAGCGGAGGCCCACAGTTCGCGGTATTCTATTCACCCAGGCGCCGCGAAGATGTACCGGGACTTACGGCAGCACTATTGGTGGCGCAGAATGAAGAAAGATATCGTTGCGTATGTCGCTCGGTATCTAAATTGTCAGCAGGTGAAATATGAGCACCGGAGACCTGGTGGTGTATTCCGGAGGATTGAAATTCCCGAGTGGAAATGGGAGCGGATCATAATGGACTTCGTTACTGGACTTCCTTTGACTCGGAGGAAATTTGACGCTATTTGGGTCATTGTTGATAGGCTGACCAAGTCAGCACACTTTATTCCAGTATCTGTCTCCTACTCGTCGGAGAGATTAGCGGAGGTTTACATTAGGGAGATTGTTCGTCTCCATGGAGTGCCAGTATCTATTATCTCTTATCGGAGTACGCAGTTTACCTCACGGTTCTGGAGAGCGTTCCAGCAGGAGTTAGGCACCCAGGTTCAGTTGAGTACAACATTTCATCCTCAGACGGATGGCCAGTCCGAGAGGACTATTCAGATTCTAGAGGACATGCTTCGAGCCCGTGTTATTGATTTCGGAGGCTCGTGGGACCAGTTTCTGCCATTAGCAGAGTTCGCCTACAATAACAGTTACCAGTCTAGCATCCAGATGGCTCCGTATGAGGCGATGTATGGTAGGCGATGTGGATCACCAGTTGGATGGTTTGAACTAGGAGAGGCTCGGTTGTTGGGTACAGACTTAGTTTAGGAGGCCTTGGATAAGGTAAAGACTATTCAGGAGAGATTGCGTTTAGCTCAGTCCAGGCAGAAGACTTATGCGGATCGTAAGGTTCGCGATGTAGATTCATGGTTGGTGAACGAGTATTGCTCCGAGTGTCGCCTATAAAGGGCGTGATGAGGTTCGGGAAGAAGGGCAAGCTCAGCCCTAGGTATATTGGTCCATTTGAGATTCTAGACAGAGTGGGAGGGGTGGCTTACAGATTAGCTTTGCCGCCTAGCTTATCAGCCGTGCATCCGGTTTTTCACGTATCTATGCTTCGGAGATACCACGGCGATCCCACACATGTGTTAGACTTCAGTACTGTCCAATTGGACAATGATCTATCTTACGAGGAGGAGCCGGTGGCCATTCTAGGCCGGCAGGTTCGACAGTTGAGGTCGAAGAGTTATCCTTCTGTGCGTGTTCAGTGGAGAGGTCAGCCTCCTGAGGCATCGACCTAGGAGTCCGAGTCTGATATGCGGAGCCGCTACCCACATTTGTTTCCCGACTCAGGTACTTCTTTCTTTTGTCCGTTCGAGGACGAACGGTTGTTTTAGAGGTGGAGATTGTGACGACCCAAAGGATCATCACTTATTCTATTAATCATTTCGAGCTTCTGAGGCCTTGAAAACCTCATTCCATGTTGCCTCGATTTACGTGCACAATCCGAGCATGTAGCCGGAAAGATTTTTGTGATAGAAAATATGAATTCTATGAGAAATTTGGATAAAAATGATATTAATATTGATATGGTTGACTTCGGTCAACATTTTTGGTAAACGGATCCGGACTCGAGATTGGGTGGTCCCGAGAGGTCCGTAGGAAAATATGGGACTTGGACATGCGTCCGGAGTCGAATTCGAGGCCTAGAGCCCAAGTTATGAATTTTTCTATGAAATTGTTTTTGATGTAATTGTTAAAGGAAATGAATCAATTGACCTTGGTATCGGGCTCGTATTTTGGTTCCGACGCCCGGTACAAGTCTTAAATATTATATATGTGATTACTGTAAAGTTTGGTGACATTCGGATGTCGTTTGAGATGTTTTGGACCTTGAGTTCCAAGTTTGAAAGTTTTGAAAACCAAAAGTATGAAAATCATGAATTTGAGGCTTGATTTGATGAAAACGATGTGATATTGGCGATGTGATCGCACGAATAAGTTCATAATGTGTTTTTGATGTTGTGTACATGTTTGGTTTGGAGCCCGGGAGCTCGGGTAAAGATTTGATAGGCCGTTGGATTAAATTCTGAATTTTTGCACTGCTGGTTTTTCACCCAGCTGTTGGCTTCGCAATTGCGAAGCATTTCTCGCAATTGCGAAGGGGGCAGATCAAGGCAGGGCTCGCAAATGCGAACCCTGATCGCAAATGCGAAGCCCTCATGACCCAGCCTTGTTCGCAAATGCGAACAATTGTTCGCAAATGCGAAGCGAACAATGCCCTTTACTGCCTGTGTTCGCAAATGCGAACATTAGTTCGCAAATGCGAACACCGCCCTTTCCAGCCTGGTTCGCAAATGCGAACATATGTTCGCAATTGCGAAGCCCCCAGATTTGCCTTGGCTTCGCAAATGCGAACAAAAGTTCGCAAATGCGAACTTCCCAGCCTTAGCTTATTTTTCAAACTCCAGAAATTGGTCGGGGTTCGCAATTGCGAACCCATGTTCGCAAATGCGAAAACAGAGACCTGTAAAACACGATTTTCAGTTCATTTCTTCACTTTTTACAAAACAAAAACACTCATTTGCGATTCTTCACGGATTCCTTCTTCATCAAAACAATTGTAAGTCACTTTTTACTTAATTCTTTAAATTCCTAACATCATTAAACATGTTTTTCAATAGAAATCAAAGGTTTTCATGGTAGAATTTCTTGTTTTTGTTAGAATATAGGGTTTTTCATAAATTGGGAAATTGGACCTCGAATTGAGGTCCGATATTGAAACAAATCATATACATGAACTCGTGGGGGGATGGGTAACCGGATTTTGGTCCTAACCCCGAGTTCTGACCATGTGGGCCCGGGGTCAAAATTCATTATTTCGGGCAGAATATTGTAAAAGTTGTAATTGGCCTTATGAATTAGTTCGTTGAGTAGTATTGATAATATTAAATCAATTGTGTATAGATACGGTTGGATTGGAGCCAAATTTGAAAGAAAAAGACATTTCCACGGATTGAATTGTTCATAAACATTCGAGGTAAGTGTTTGTTCTATCCTAGCTTGAGGGAATAGGATTATGTGTTATGTGTTATGTGATCGAGTGCGGTGTATGGGTTGTGGTGACGAGCATCCATACACTGGCGTCTAGTATGACCGTGAGTCGTTGAAAATGCTTATTTTGAGATATATTTACAGATGAATTGTTGAACCTTTGTCAGGTTGTAGAATTGTTATGGTTCTCCCTTGTTGGGACTTGTTGTGAAGATAATTATTGATTGCCCTTGTTGGGACGGTTTATGAATTATTGTTTCTTTCTTTGCCCTTAACTGTGATTGTTATTTGGGTGAGGAAGAGTGATAATGCACGAAGGGTGATGTCGTGCCATGTTTTATTATTTATGCACGAAGGTTAATGCCATGCCATGTTTTATTGATTATGCACGAAGGATCATGCCGTGCCTTGTTATTGAACCATGTACGAAGGATCATGCCGTACTTATGGATGTGAGGATGAGAGTAAAAGCACGAAGGGTGATGCCGTGTACTTTATTTGTTTATTTGGTGAGGATGAGAGTAAAAGCACGAAGGGTGATGCCGTGCAACTACTTGCTATTCCTTGATTTGATATTACTTGTGTTTCCATTATAATTTGTTTTTCCTTGTGAATTTATTAACTGTTGTTAATTGTTGAATTCTTTGAGATATTCCTTATTGTGTTATTACTTGGTTATTTCTTGTTATTCTGTGGTATACATATATATTGAATTGCACAGGTTTATGTGGGTGTCCGGTCCTAGGCTTGTCAGTACTTCGCCGGGATAGGCCAGGCACTTACCAGCACATAGGGTCGGTTGTGCTGATACTACACTTTTGTGCGTTTTTGCACAGGTCCAGGTTACGATCAGGAGCAGCAACAGTAAATCGATTGCGTGGGAGTTGATCACATTTGAGACCGAGGTAGCTTGCAGACGTCCGCAGGCCCGGCGTCTCTCTCTTTATTTATGTTACTAGCTGTAGTCTCTTTGTTCCGAGACAAACAGAATTATGTTATATTTCCTTCCAACTTTTATGTGTAGTATTCTATAGTAGTTCGTGAGTTGGTGACTCCACGTCTTGGGTATAGGATTTCAGTATGATTTTCATCTTGTAACTAGTTATTTCTATTTTGATAAAGTATTCCGCATTTATTTAATTAAAAATTGTGTTAAAAACAGGATAGTATGAATACAGTGGCTTGCCTAGCTACCACGAGTAGGCGCCATCACGATCCCGATGTTGGGGAAAAATCTGGGTCGTGACATGTAATCACCTGTGGATGTTGTGTGTTACCAACGAGTTCAATTGAACCAATAACTTTAGATGCATACCGAAAATTTATTAAATTCGTGAAAATAGTAGATCGAACCTTTAACTTTAAAAATATAATTTGTTCAATTCTAAAACCCTTAAAATTTAAACACATATAATTTAGATCCTAGATTCGCATATGCGTGTAATGACACATTATGTTCCATTCAAAGAAAAAGTACTTTATGAACTTCCTTCTTTTTTCATGATCCAAGTGCTTTAAATTGATTTTCTGTTTCTGGCCTTCCATAAATGATTTTATCAAGTTATACTTCATCCATTCTGTTTTATTTTACATGTTGGTAGCACTATGGCGAAAGTCGTGAATAAGCTCTTTATCACGTCTTTGATTATGTGGGCAGCTCATGTTGCAATTTTGTACACCTTTAACCACAACTTAATTCCTGGTGAGCTTCCCCTAATTTTCTTGATACAAATTTTACTTTATAAAAGATTATGCATGATAGTTGATGGCCATCCTAAAGTAGGTATTGATAGGTCTTAGATAACTAGAATACTTTCTTATTAATTATTCAAAATCTTTGACTATTCTTTTTTTTATTGTTTTTCTTGAGAACCTTGCCTTTATTTTTTTGTTGTTATTTTACATTTTATCTCAATGGTATTTAGTTTGTGTTTGCATTCAGTTTGTGGGTCATAAGAAAAAATATGGCAGTTTTTTGCCAACTAATTGCTCAACTTTGTGCTGCCCTGGAGTCTTTGTTGCTTGAATATAATTTCTTAGCCCATCTTGGTCAATATATTCTTAGGGTCAGACGGGGAAGTCCATCTTCGTTCTTTGTCTAGGTCTTCTGAGACAATTATATTTTGGCCTTAGAACATATTCTATCAATTGAATTAATGGAATATTAGAAAATGGACGGTAACAGTCATGTTTTACTGCTGATTTCTATGTGATTATTTGCTGTTGAACTCTGCTCGAGAATGTAAGAGGTTGTTCATGGTAATATATGGAAGTTGTGAAGAAAATTTTTGATTATGTTTTTACCTTTTTTCAAGTACTCAAATGAGAAAAGATGAATTTTTTTTTGTTGGCTGGGATGTAGGTTTGGTAGGAGTGCACTCTCAAATGTGCCTCTTGCTTATTTAGTCTTAAATCATACACCAGGATTTTTTCTCAAAAATATTAATTGACCGGAACTTGGATAAAGTGGAAGATGATGAATTATAGCAGGTACTTATGACGGATTTGTGACCAGTTTGCCTCCTGGTGCAGCCATGTGTAGTTGTGTTGAGTTTTTAGGACACTTATCTGGTTGATTGCCCAACCAATGCTGGCTAACTCCTTCTCTATCCATTAATATTTTATATATCAAAAAATAAAAAATAAACGCATGGTATAGTAGCTTGCAATTTGATGAGTAGGAAAAGGTAAGTGTAATATCCATGCTTTGTCGACGCGAAAACCTTTCACCATTTGGAGTACTTCGGGATAATACTAATTAAAAGTTACTGGAAATTTCCTTGCGATTATTCTGAAGTGAAGTTCTAAATTTGGATGGGTTTTGTGACACTTTTTACTGATGGAATAAGGAAACATAATAACATATTGTTATCTTATATTATTAACTTGAAAGATATGAGTGGTTAGATAGCCCAACTTCATCTTCTGTTAATTTCCAACACTTGTAGAATATCTGATCTTCCATAAGTAATTGCTTTTTCATAATCTTTTCCTTGTTGGTGGCTTGGTACCCCTTTTGTGATAGTTTTCTCATCTGCATGTGCAGGCTAGCAGGTTTGAATTTGCTTTTTCAAACCTTTAAGATTGTCTATTCTATTACATACTTTTAAAGCCTTCTGTGAAATAGCCAATTCACTTTAACACATTCATTATATTTGAATAATTAGAAGAGAGTACTTAGTAGCATTGATTGTGGATATTTTTAGGGCTTTTGTTGCCTTCAGATTGGCATAAAATGAGAGCAAGTTATATTGTTCATCATGAGTACATCAAGCTAAGAACATGAAGAAAATTATAGGCTTTAGAGTTGAAAATTCCATGGATAAAATTCCCTGTGAGGGGTCCTGCTCAGTGTCTTATTGAAGAGCTCTTATTCCATGCAGCCAAGAAAGCTGGTATATTTTCTGTTTAGCTTTCTATGTAGAATTAAGGGTAATAATTTACTATTTTTGTGATTCTTT
Source organism: Nicotiana noctiflora (assembly GCA_032618575.1). Taxonomy (NCBI): domain Eukaryota; kingdom Viridiplantae; phylum Streptophyta; class Magnoliopsida; order Solanales; family Solanaceae; genus Nicotiana; species Nicotiana noctiflora. Next base: position 18,207 of record JASVEL010005417.1, on the reverse strand, counting down.
ACGTTTTCTAGTGGTTGCACACCCTTAATGTTCGCTAGCAAATCATTCAAATTTTCAGATTTTTTTTTTCAAATTTTCGGACTCCCAATCATCTTCCCTTTTTAATCTAATTTAGACTAACTCTGAGACGGGAACACTAAATGACACGCTCCAATTTTGTGACACATTGACATACAATTGCTTATTTTGGATTTATGACCAGATTATTTGTCATGACTTAGTTTATCAACAAAATATTGTAGCAAAGTATTTTCCTTTATGTAGTTGTCCATGTAAAGCTTGGTAAATGTCTCCTTAACTAGTAATTTTAGTTGTTGCACCTATGTATTTATCTGACACCTAGTTCTTTGGATCACTAGGTAGATTGGGTGTATCCATGAAGTGTAGAAATTAATAGATCATATAAAATTGACTAGATCTTGATAACCCTCTCGCTAAATAGGGCAAGACATGACATGGATGCTATTTTTCATAACATAGCTCTTTCGCGATTTCAAGATCAGCTGTCAATCTTCATTTTCTAAAAGATGTGGCATGAGATCCACAACTGATCTGCTGAATATCTAGAAGCTGATAAATCATTAAGCAATTTTTTCTCCTAAATGCTGAAGTTTAACATCAATTTAACTATGTCGTAAACCCAAACTAGGGGATTGGGTCCCTTATATGAATCATTGTACTGACCCGACCCATCGTTACGGGAGTTATCACCCCATTTTCTTTATTTAATACCTTAATATGCTAATTTAAATGTTTTTGGAGAGTTAAAAGCAAATCAGAGAGAATTTAGATAGAAATGAGGCCATAAACCTCTTTATGAGAAGAATAGTTTGGAAAAGTCATTTGAATGTTGACAGATGAGTTAGACAGCTCGGAATTGAATTTTGATGATTCGACTAGCTGCGAGGGATCATTTATGACTTAGGAGAGCAATCAGAATCGAATTTGGAGGTCCGGTGTAGATTTAGGCTTGAATTGGCTAAGGTTGAATTTTGGCGAAATCCGAACATTAGATGATTTTGGATATGCGTGCAAAATTTCAGATCATTCGGATGTGTTTAGGTCGGGTTTTAGATTGAATGGTAGTTTCGGAAGTTTTAAAGAAACTTAGGCTTGAATCCGTGTGAAATTGGTGATTTAGATGTTTACGATGGTATTTTTAAGTTACGAGTACGTTTTAATGAAGTAATCTAATGTATTTGTGCTTTTGGTTGAGGTCCCGGGGGTCTCGGGATGATTTCGGATGCCCAACGGGAATTTTTAGTTAGAAAAATGCAGCAGAAATTGCAGCAGAAGCTACCAGTGATTTTCTTCACGCGATCGCGAGCATGGGGTTGCGATCGCGTTGAAGAGAAATTGGGAAGCCAGGATTTGCTCTATGCGATCGCTTGAAGAGGCCTGTGATCGCATAGGCTTATGTCACGACCCAAATCCGGTCGTGATGGCGCCCAACAATCAAGCTAAGCCAGCCAGACCAACAATTTAATTATAACACAATACCAGTCCCCAAATGGACAACCCAAGAAGAATATATGAGTTTAAGAACTCCAATAATAATAATACCGAACAAAAGTACTGACACTCCCAATAGATCCGGAGTCACAAGTCTAGAGCCTCTAACAAAACCCAACAGGAAATAGAGAGTATGATATAGAAGTACTCAAGTCTGAATACAAAATATAAAATAACAACTGGAATGAGAGGAGAAGCTAGGTTCTGCGAACGTAGGCAGCTACCTCAGCAACTCGATGTGACAATGTAAACGCCGGAGATGCCCGTCTACTGCTCCTGAGTACCTGAGTCTGCACACAAAAGGTGCAGGGAGTAGGGGTGAGTACTAAGTACTCAGGTGAGTAACAAATATATATAAGTAGCTGACAGTAAGAAATCCACAAAATACCACAATATGAAGCTACACTACAGTCCGAATCTCCTACGAACTAGTATCAACAATACAATACAGCTACCACAGAGTAATTCAACAAATATAGATGCAATGCGATGCACATAACCGCTACGGCGTGTAGCCCGATCCAATTTAACATCGACGGCGCTCACTCGGGGTGTGTACAGACTCCGGAGGGGCTCCTACAGCCCAAGCGCAATACTGCTGCGGCGTGCAGCCCGATCCACATATCAACCACTGCGGCGTGCAGCCCGATCCCATGCTCAGTCCACAATAAGCAAATAAGTCACAAAACAATTCATTTTCCTTAATTCCAGTTCTCAATTCATAATTTATGAAAAATACTTTAACCTTATTAAATTTGTAAAAGCCGGTGACTTAGCATTTCAAAAGTGTGATTACAATTTCCAGGATTGAGATCAGTGATTTAAGCAATTATAGCTATCACATAATTATTGTCCTCTAAGGACGCTACAGATCGGCACAAGGCCCCAAACAAGGCTTACAGCCCACAAATATAGCAAATACAATGTATTTCCAACACTAACAACATATTATTCATTTTCGGGATGGACCAAGTCTCAATCCCCAATCACAATCAATCCCGCACCTGCCACGGTGTGCGAGCCATGCCCTATTAGCGTCACAATGTGCTAAGCCGGGGTTTCGAACCCTCAAGCTACCATATACACAAACTACTCACCTCTAGCCGGTCGTAGACTCGTCCGCGATGCCTTTTCCTTTGAATTTCGTTGCCTCGTGTAAAGAATCTAGTCAAATAACAATAATTATATCAAATACGGGTCAAAGAATCATAACCCACTTCAATTTATATGAAATTCGCATAATTACACTAAGTTGGTAAAACCCGACCCCGGGCCCCACTGCTCGGAAAATTCCGAAATTAGTACCAACGCGATCCTTATCTCGCCACGAGTCCGTGCATATAAAATTTATCGAAATCGGAGTTCAAATGGCCTTCCAAATCCAAAAATCCCGTTTTCATTACTTAGGCCACATTTCTTCAAGATTTCAACCCAATTTCATGAAGATTGATGTTAATACTACCATAAAATGATGTTTTTGAGTCAAGAATCTTACCTCCGACGAATACCCGATGACTTCTCGGTGATTTCCTCGAGTTTTCTTCTCTCTAGGGCTCAAAATTGAGTTTTGGGTTAATGAACCCGTAACCCCTCTGCTTCTGGATTTTATTCACTGCCAGACACTATTGTTCTTCGCGTTCGCGTGACCCTCTACGCGTTCGCGATGAACAACCCCGCCTTACTCTTCGCGAACGCGATGCTGGCCACGCGTTCGCGATGCTCAAATTCCGGTTACCCTTCGCGGACGCGATGCCTACCACGCGTTCGCGATGTTCAAACTCCCAGCCACCCGGATTTCTTCTACGCGTTCGCGATACACCTCCCGCGAACGCGAAGCACAACTCCCACGACCCTACGCGAACGCGACCCAAGCAACGCGTTCGCGATGCTTAACACTCCTGACCTACGCGAACGCGACTCCCTCTCCCGCGAACGCGATGCACAAAAAGGTTTGGCCTTCGCGAACGCGACACTTGTCACGCGAACGCGAAGGCTTAAGGACCTGGGCAGAACCTGCAGTTTTTCTGCAGATTTTTGCCAAGTCCAAATGCCCGGTTGATGGTCCGAAATCATCCCGAGGCCCCCGGGACCCCAACGAAAAACACCAACGTACCCCAAAACATGATACGAACTTGTTCCAATCATAAAAACATCATACTAAACATCAAAATCACCAATTAACCACGGATTCAAGCCTAAGTTTCTTCAAAACTTTCAAAACTAACATTCAATCCAAAACCCGGTCAAACGATGTACGAATGACCTGAAAATTTGCAGACACATCCAAAATCACATAACGAAGCTACAAAAATTGTCGGAATTCCATTCCGACCCCCGGATCAAAATATCACCTACCATCCGGTTTTCGCCAAAATTCAACATTCGCCAGTTCAAGCTTAAAACTACACCGGACCTCCGAATTCAATTCCGATTGTTCTCCTAAGTCCTAAATGATCCCCCGGAACTAGTCGAATCATCAGAATCCGGTTCCGAGCACTCTAACTCAATAGTCAACTCTTGGTTGACTTTTCATATTCAAGCTTTCTTCAACCATGCTATTTGTTGTATTTTCAATCCAAATCACTCCTAACTCACCCGATATACTCGAATACTGATTTAAAAGCATAATATATGTAAATGCAAGGAAACGGGGTGGAAATTCCCGTAACAACGGGCCGGGTCGTTACATTCTCCCCAACTTAAACAAACGCTCGTCCGCGAGCGGGTTAAGAAACATACCTGGAGTATCAAACAAGTGAGGATATCTGCTCCGCATCTCCTGCTCGGTCTCCCAAGTTGCTTCCTCCACGGGACGACCTCTCCACTGCACTTTCACTGAAGCTATGTCCTTGGATCTCAGCTTACGAACCTGTCGACCTAAAATGGCTACTGGTTCGACCCAAAATGGCTACTGGTTCCACATCCTGTATCGTGCTGAAGTCCAACACATGAGACGGGTCTCCGACATACTTCCGGAGCATAGATACATGGAACACCGGGTGAACTCCCGACAAACCGGGTGGCAAAGCAAGCATATAAGCCACCTCCCCAACTTTCCTAAGCACCTCAAAAGGTCCAATAAACCTTGGGCTCAACTTCCCTTTCTTTCCAAACCTCATAACACCCTTCATAGGCGAAACCTTTAGCAACACCTTCTCACCTACTGAATAAGACACATCTCGGACCTTCCGGTCTGCATAACTCTTCTGACGCGATTGAGCTGTGCGAAGTCTCTCCTGAATCACCTTCACCTTATCTAAGGCATCTTGGACTAACTCTGTCCCTAACAACCTAGCCTCGCCGGGCTCGAACCAACCAACTGGAGACCTACACCGCCTCCCATATAAAGCTTCATACGGTGCCATCTGAATGCCGGACTGATAGCTATTATTGTAAGCAAACTCCGCCAAAGGCAAATAATCAGCCCATGAACCACCAAAATCAATGACACAAGCACGCAACATGTCCTCCAATATCCGAATAGTACGCTCAGACTGCCCATCCGTCTGTGGATGAAATGCTGTGCTCAACTCTACCTGTGAACCCAACTCTCGCTGAAATGTCCTCCAGAACTGAGAAGTGAACTGGGTACCTCTGTCCGATATAATAGAAATGGGAACTCCATGCAATCTCACTATCTCACGGATGAATATCTCTGCCAACCGCTCTGAGGAATAAGTAGTACACACTGGGATGAAGTGAGCCGACTTGGTCAACCTATCCACCACCACCCAAACTGAATCAAACTTCCTCGTTTGTCCGAGGGAGTCCACTAACAAAGTCCATAGTTATTCTTTCCCACTTCCACTCCGGAATATCAATACGCTGGAATACACCTCCAGGTCTCTGATGCTCATACTTGACCTGCTAACAGTTTAGACACCGAGCCACATGGCTCACAATATCTTTCTTCATCTTTCTCCACCAGTAATGCTGCTTCAAATCCTGGTACATCTTCGCGGCTCCTGGATGAATAGAATACCGCGAGCTATGGGCCTCTTCCAATATCAATTCACGAAGGCCATCAATATTAGGCACACATATCCGGCCCTGCATCCGCAATACACCATCACTATCAATAGTGACATCTCTGGCATCATCATGCTGAACTCTGTCCTTAAGGACAAGTAAGTGTGGATCATCATACTGGCGCTCTCGAATACGATCATATAAAGAAGAACGAGCTACTACACAAGCCATCACCCGATTGGGCTCAGAAATATCCAGCCTTACCATCCGATTAGCTAACGCCTGAACATCAACTGCTAGGGGTCTCTCCCCAACTGGAATATACGCCAAACTGCCCATACTAATAGCCTTCCAGCTTAATGCATCAGCCACTACATTGGCTTTCCCGGGATGATACAAGATGGTAATATCATAGTCTTTAAGCAACTCAAGCCATCTTCGCTGCCTCAAATTTAGATCTTTCTGCTTAAACAAATGTTGAAGGCTGCGGTGGTCTGTATATACATCACAAGATACACCATATAAGTAATGCCTCCAAATCTTCAAGGCATAAACAATAGCAGCTAACTCCAAATCATGAACAGGGTAGTTCTTCTCGTGGGGTTTTAGCTGACGAGAAGCATATGCAATAACTCTACCCTCCTGCATCAACACACAACCGAGTCCAACTCTGGAAGCATCACAATACACCGTATATGACCCCGAGGCCGATGGTAACACAAGTACTGGAGCTGTGGTCAAAGCCTCCTTGAGCTTCTGAAAGCTCTCTTCACATTCATCAGACCACACAAATGGAGCATTCTTCTGTGTCAACTTAGTCAACGGTGAAGCAATAGATGAGAAATCCTGAACAAACCGACGATAATAGCCTGCCAAGCCGAGAAAACTCCGAATCTCTGTAGCTGAGGAAGGTCTGGGCCAATTCTGCACTGCCTCAACCTTCTGAGGATCAACCCGAATACCATCACTGGACACTATATGTCCCGGAAAACCCACAATATCAAGCCAGAACTCACACTTAGAGAATTTTGCATAAAGCTTCTCTTCCCTCAACCTCTGCAATGCCACTCTCAAATGTTGTGCATGCTCCTCCCGGCTGCGTGAATATACCAGGATATCATCAATAAACACAATCACAAAAGAATCAAGGTACGGCCGAAATACACTATTCATCAAGTGCATGAATGCTGCTGGGGCATTAGTCAACCCGAAAGACATCACCAGGAACTCGTAGTGCCCATATCGCGTCCCGAACGCTGTCTTCATAATATCCGAGTCCCTGATCTTCAACTGATGATAGCCCGATCGAAGATCAATCTTAGAAAATACACTAGCTCCCTGTAGCTGATCAAATAGGTCCTCAATACGAGGTAATGGGTACTTATTCTTCACTGTTACCTTGTTCAGCTGCCCGTAATCAATGCACATTCTCATTGTGCCATCTTTCTTCTTCACGAACAACACCGGTGCACCCCAAGGTGACACACTTGGACGAATGAAACCCTTATCTAAGAGTTCCTGAAGCTGTTCTTTCAATTCTTTTAACTCTGCTGGTGCCATGCGATAAGGAGGAATAGAAATGGGCTGAGTGCCCGGCACCAAGTCAATACCAAAGTCAATATCTCCGTCAGGCGGCATGCCTGGTAGGTCTGCTGGAAATACGTCCGGAAACTCCCTTACAATGGGGACCGAATCAAGACCGGGTGTCTCGGCCTCAACATTTCTAATGAAGGCCAAATAAGATAAACAACCCTTGCCAATCATTCGTTGAGCCTTTATATAAGAAATCACCCTGTCGGACACATAATCAGTCAAGCCACGCCACTCGATCCTCGGATTACCTGGAATAGCTAGTGTGACTGTCTTGGCATGACAGTCCAGAATCGCATGGTAAGGAGATAGCCAATCCATGCCTAGAATTACATCGAAATCTACCATGCCCAGTAGTAATAAATCAACTCGGGTCTCCGGACCCCCAATAGTAATAATACAGGATCGATATACCTGATCCACAACAACAGTATCCCCCACTGGGGTAGACACATGTACGGGCAAAGCAAGAATACCACGGGTCATACCCAAATGATGTGCAAAATAAGTAGAGACATAAGAATAGGTGGATCCGGGATCAAATAAGACGGAAGCATCCCTGTGGCAGACTGAGATAATACCTGAAATGACCGCATCTGAAGCACTAGCATCCTTCCTATCCGGAAGAGCATAAAAACGAGTCTGGCCTCTACCAGTACGATCCTCGCCCCTGGGGCGACCTCTGGATACCTGGCCACCAGTCCTAGCTGACTATGCTGGCGCTGAAGAAACAGTAGTAGAAGACGAGGGCTGATCCCTCTGCTGAGACCGCCTACGAAGTCACTGAGGACACTCTCTCTTGATATGGCCAAGTCACCGCACTCAAAACTACGGCTCGAAGATGGAAGAAGGGGCTGCCGAGGACCCCTCGCTGCAGATGAATCATGTGCTGAGGAAGCAGGAGCAGAGCTCTGAGCTGGAAGAGCACTCAATGCAGGCTGACTCTGCTGACGGCCCTGCTGACCCTGATAACCCTGATGGCCCTGACGACCACGATCTGATGAAACCCCAATGGACTCTGCACGTCCAGACTGATGAGACCTGAAAGAACGACCCCTGCTATGCTGAGGTTGGCCCCTAGACGGAGCACCACTGTAGCTGCCAGTACCACGAGGCCTCTTAGCCTCTCTCTCCTCCCGCTCTCTGCGGCGATCTGTCTCAATGTGACGGGCAGCATCAACCACCTCCTCAAAGGTAACTGCCGAAACTCTCTCCCTGGTCATCAATATGCGGATGGGATAAATAAGGCCATCAATAAATCTCCGAATCCTCTCTCTGTCCGTAGGAACCATCCACATGGCATGACGGGCCAGCTGTGTGAATCTCATCTCGTACTGAGTAACCATCATATCTCCCTGCTTCAGCCACTCAAACTGACGTCGCAGCTCCTCTCTCTGAGACTGGGGCACGTACTTCTACAAAAATATCGTGGAGAACTGTTGCCAAGTGAGGGGCACCGCCCCAGCGGGCCTACGCCTCTCAAAATCCTCCCACCACCGAAATGCTGCACCTGTGAACTGAAAAGTGGTGAATGAAACACCGCTGGACTCTAGAATACCCGCGGTGCGAAGCATGCGCTTACATCTGTCAAGAAAACCCTGGGCATCCTCGCCCTCAGCTCCACTGAATGTCGGAGGCTGTAGCCTCTCAAATCTCTCCAAACGACGCTGCTCATCGTCGGGCATAACTGGAACCACATATGCAGGAGCTGGTGCAACGGGCGCAACCGGCCGAACTGGCTCGGGTGTGTGAGCCACGGGGGTCTGATTCCCTCCCCCTGCCTGTGAAGAAGATACTGCAGCAGTAGCAGCAACTACCTGTGCCAAGCCTGTGCACACTGATAAGATCTGAGCCAAGGTCTCCTGAAGACCCGGTATCACAATAGGCACTGCCGGTGCCTGAACCTGAGTTGCCGGAGCGTCTGCCGCTGGAATCTGGTCCTGAGTCTGGTCAGCCGGTGGGTCAGCAGGTGCTGGTGCTGCTGCCCTACCTCTACCACGACCACGGCCTCTGGGTGCCAATGGTGGTCGTCCGCCACGCCCGTTAGCTCGTGTTCTCGCCATCTGCGAGAGAATAGAATATGGAAAGATTTAATTTCATGATAATACAAATCGCACGATATGAATTCAAGAAAATGAGGTTTTTCCTAAAGTTTCTGTAGCCCATCGAAGATAGATACGGACGTCTACGTACCGATCCGCGAAAGCCTACTAAACCGGCTCATGACTCGCGAGTCCTAATAACCTAGAGCTCTGATACCAACTTGTCACGACCCAAATCCGGTCGTGATGGCGCCCAACAATCAAGCTAGGCCAGCCGGACCAACAATTTAATTATAACACAATACCAGTCCCCAAATGGACAACCCAAGAAGAATATATGAGTTTAAGAACTCTAATAATAATAATACTGAACAAAAGTACTGACACTCCCAAAGATCCGGAGTCACAAGTCTAGAGCCTCTAACAAAACCCAACAGGAAATAGAGAGTACGATATAGAAGTACTCAAGTCTGAATACAAAATATAAAATAACAACTGGAATGAGAGGAGAAGCTAGGTTCTGCGAACGTAGGCAGCTACCTCAGCAACTCGATGTGACAATGTAAACGCCGGAGATGCCCGTCTACTGCTCCTGAGTACCTGAGTCTGCACACAAAAGGTGCAGGGAGTAGGGGTGAGTACTAAGTACTCAGTGAGTAACAAATATATATAAGTAGCTGACAATAAGAAATCTACAAAATACCACAATATGAAGCTACACTACAGTCCGATTCTCCTACGAACTAGCAACAACAATACAATACAGCTACCACAGAGTAATTCAACAAATACGGATGCAATGCAATGCACATAACCGCTACGGCGTGTAGCCCGATCCAATTTAACGTCGACGGCGCTCACTGGGGGTGTGTACAGACTCCGGAGGGGCTCCTACAGCCCAAGCGCAATACTACTGCGGCGTGCAGCCCGATCCTCATATCAACCACTGCGGCGTGCAGCCCGATCCCATGCTCAGTCCACAATAAGCAAATAAGTCACAAAACAGTTCATTTTCCTTAATTCCAGTTCTCAATTCATAATTTATGAAAAATACTTTAACCTTATTAAATTTGTAAAAGCCGGTGACTTAGCATTTCAAAAGTGTGATTACAATTTCCAGGATTGAGATCAGTGATTTAAGCAATTATAGCTATCACATAATTATTGTCCTCTAAGGACGCTACAGATCGGCACAAGGCCCCAAACTAGGCTTACAGCCCACAAATATAGCAAATACAGTGTATTTCCAACACTAACAACATATTATTCATTTCCGGGATGGACCAAGTCTCAATCCCCAACCACAATCAATCCCGCACCTGCCACGGTGTGCGAGCCACGCCCTATTAGCGTCACAATGTGCTAAGCCGGGGTTTCGAACCCTCATGCTACCATATACACAAACTACTCACCTCTAGCCGGTCGTAGACTCGTCCGCGATGCCTTTTCCTTTGAATTTCGTTGCCTCGTGTGTAGAATCTAGTCAAATAACAATAATTATATCAAATACGGGTCAAAGAATCATAACCCACTTCAATTTATATGAAATTCGCATAATTACACTAAGTTGGTAAAACCCGACCCGGGCCCCACTGCTCGGAAAATTCCGAAATTAGTACCAACGCGATCCTTATCTCGCCACGAGTCCGTGCATATAAAATTTATCGAAATCGGAGTTCAAATGGCCTTCCAAATCCAAAAATCCCGTTTTCATTACTTAGGCCACATTTCTTCAAGATTTCAACCCAATTTCATGAAGATTAACGTTAATACTACCATAAAATGATGTTTTTGAGTCAAGAATCTTACCTCCGACGAATACCCGATGACTTCTCAGTGATTTCCTCGAGTTTTCTTCTCTCTAGGGCTCAAATTTGTGTTTTGGGGGTGTAAACCCGTAACCCCTCTGCTTCTGGATTTTATTCACTGCCAGACACTATTGTTCTTCGCGTTCGCGTGACCCTCTACGCGTTCGCGATGAACAACCTCGCCTTACTCTTCGCGAACGCGATGCTGGCCACGCGTTCGAGATGCTCAAATTCCGGTTACCCTTCGCGGACGTGACGCCTACCACGCGTTCGCGATGTTCAAACTCCCAGCCACCCGGATTTCTTCTACGCGTTCGCGATACACCTCCCGCGAACGCGAAGCACAACTCCCACGACCCTACACGAACGCGACCCAAGCAACGCGTTCGCGATGCTTAACACTCCTGACCTACGCGAACGCGACTCCCTCTCCCGCGAATGCGATGCACAAAAAGGCTTGGCCTTCGCGAACGCGACACTTGTCACGCGAACGCGAAGGCTTAAGGGCCTGGGCAGAACCTGCAGTTTTCTGCAGATTTTTGCCAAGTCCAAATGCCCGGTTGATGGTCCGAAATCATCCCGAGGCCCTCGGGACCCCAACGAAAAACACCAACGTACCCCAAAACATGATACGAACTTGTTCCAATCATAAAAACATCATACTAAACATCAAAATCACCAATTAACCACGGATTCAAGCCTAAGTTTCTTCAAAACTTTCAAAACTAACATTCAATCCAAAACCCGGTCAAACGATGTCCGAATGACCTCAAAATTTGCAGACACATCCAAAATCACATAACGAAGCTACAGAAATTGTCGGAATTCCATTCCGACCCCCGGATCAAAATATCACCTACCATCCGGTTTCGCCAAAATTCAACATTCGCCAATTCAAGCTTAAAACTACACCGGACCTCCGAATTCAATTCTGATTGTTCTCCTAAGTCATAATTGATCCCCCGGAACTAGTCGAATCATCAGAATCCGGTTCCGAGCACTCTAACTCAATAGTCAACTCTTGGTTGACTTTTCATATTCAAGCTTTCTTCAACCATGCTATTTGTTGCATTTTCAATCCAAATCACTCCTAACTCACCCGATATACTCTAATACTGATTTAAAAGCATAATTTATGTAAATGCAAGGTAACGGGGTGGAAATTCCCGTAACGACGGGCCGGGTCGTTACAGCTTAAGCAGGTACTCATCGCGATCGCGTAGTGGACCTTGCGATCGCGTAAGAGAGTAAATTGTTTCACTACAATCGCAGACTGACTCCTGCGATCGCATAATGTAAAAAGAGGGCCTGGGAAAGATTTCTCATTGCGATCGTGTGCAGGGTGCCGCGATCGCATATGGTAAATTCCAGGTCTGACAGAGGGGTTTAATAACAGAACCCCCGCGAGCAAAACCTATTTTTTTCATAAAAAACTAAGCATTTTGGAGAGCTTTTGGATGAGAAGTAAGAGGATTTTGTCGGGAAAATATTGGAGGTAAGTCTCTTAACTCAAAAACATGATTATATGCTAGAATTAACATCAAAACTCATGAAACTGGGTAGAAATTGTGAAGAACTAGGGCCTAGATGAAAACGAATGTTTGACTTTTAAAAGGCCATTCGAACTCTGATTTTGATAAATTTTATATGCACGGACTCGTGGTGAGATGAGGAATCCGTTGGTATGATTTTTAGAATTTTTCGAGAAGTGGGCCCGAGGCCCGAATTTTACCAACTTGGTGTATTAATGCATTTTTCAAGTAAATTAGATTGGGTTATGTTTTCTTTGACCCATATAGATATAATTTCTGTGGTTTTGAATAGATTCGACACACGAGGAGGCAAATTCAAAAGGAAAAGGCATTGCGAATGAGTCCACGGCCGGCTAGAGGTGAGTAGTTAGTGTATATAGTAGCTTGAGGGTTCGAAACCCCGGCTTAGCACATTGTGACGCTAGTAGGGCATGGATTGCACCCCGTGGCATGTGCGGGATCGATTATGATTGGGGATTAAGACTTGGTCCATCCTGAATACGCATAATATGTTATATGTGGTTGAAACACACATTGTGTTAAATATATTTGTGGGTTGTAAGCCATGTTTAGGGCCTTGTGCCGACTTGTAGTATCCATAAGGGATAGATATATATGTGTGATAGCTTGATTTGCTTAATCACTGATCTCAGTCCTGGATTGAAGTCACCATATTGAAATGCTAAGTCACCTGTTCTTGGAAAATTAAATACAAATTAAAGTATTTTCATTATTAATGAACCGGAACCTGGAGATAAATAATGTGAACTGTTGTGTGACTCATATGCATGTTGTGGACTGAGGATGGATCGGGCTGCACACCGTACAGATGATGTAAGGGTCGGGCTACAAGCCGCAACAGATGATATATTGCGCTTGGGCTGTAGGAGCCCCTCCGGAGTCTATACATACCCCCAGTGACTGTCGTCGCCGTTAAATGGATAGGGCTACACGCCGTCGCGGTCATGTGCATTGCATTGTATTTTTTTATCTATTGAATTATTTGTGCTAATTGTGATTTGCTTTTTTTACTAGTTCGTAGGAGGTATCGGACTGTAGTTTAGCTTTGCTTTGTGGTATCCTGTTGATTTCCCTGCTTTCAGCTATTAATATATACTTTTTACTCACTGAGTACTAAGTACTCACCCCTACTCCTTGCACCTTTGTGTGCAAATTCAGGTGCACAGGAGGGATAGACGAGCACTCCAGCTTCTACCAGAGTTATTTCGAGTTGCTGAGGTAGCTGCCGATGTTCACAGAACCTAGCTTCTCATTACATTCAGTTATCATTATGTGTTTCAGACTTGAGTATTTCATTCAGTATTTTCTATTACTATTCGGTGTTATTTCGAGGCTCTTGACTCATGACCCTAGATCTTTAGGGAGTGTTATTTCGTTTTCGCACTTCTTGGTATTTATTCTTATTATTATTATTGGAGTATATATTGACTCACATATTCTTCTTGAGTTGTCCATTTGGGGCTGATATTTGATTGTTAAAACAATTGTTGGTCTGGATGGCCTAGCTTTAGTGTTGGGCGCCATCACGACCGGAATTGGGTCTTGACAAGTTGGTATCAAAGCCTATATTACTAGGACTCGCGAGTCATGAGCCGGTTTAGTAGGCTTTTGCGGATCAGTACGTAGACGTCCGTATCTATCCTCGGGAGGCTACAGAACTTTAGGAAACACTTCACTTTCTTGGATTGTTTGTGTTATGGTAAAACTAAATTTTTCCATATTCTACTCTCTCGCAGATGGCGAGAACATGTGCTAGCGGACGTGGCGGACGACCACCAGTGGCATCCAGAGGCCGTGGTCGTGGTAGAGGTAGGGCAGCTGTGCCAGCACCTGCTGACCCACCAGCTGACCAGACTCAGCGTCAGATCCCAGCGCCAGTGGCCCAGGTTCAGGATCAGGTTCTAGCTGCGGGTACCCCAGCAGCTCAGGTTCAGGCACCGGTAGTGTCTATTGAGATACCTGGTCTTCAGGAGACTTTAGCACAAATTTTATCAGTGTGCACTGGCTTAGCTCAGGTGGTTGCAGCCTCTACTGCAGCATCTTCTTCACAGGCAGGGGGGAATCAGACCCCTGCTGCTTGCACACCCAAGCCGGTAGTTCAGGATTTACAGGCATCTAAGGTAGCTCCAGCTCAGCCGGCTGCACCAGTTACACCAGCCCCAGCTAATGTGGTTCTAGCTATGCCTGATGATGAGCAGCGTCGATTGGAGAGGTTTGAGAGGCTACAGCCTCCGGCATTTAGAGGTGTTGAGGGCGAGGACGCCCAAGGTTTTCTGGATAAGTGCCAGCTTATGCTCCGTACTGTGGGTATTCTGGAGTCCAGCGGTGTTTCGTTCACTACCTTCCAGTTCATAGGACCAGCATTTCAGTGGTGGGAGGAATTTGAGAGGAGTAGGCCTGCTGGGGTGGCTCCCCTCACTTGGCAGCAGTTCTCTATGGTATATTTGGAGAAGTATGTGCCCTAGTCTTAGAGGGAGGAGCTGTGTCGTTAGTTCGAGTGGTTGAAGCAGGGAGATATGTCGGTGACTCAGTACGAGTTGATATTTACACAGCTAGCTCGTCATGCCATGTGGATGATTCCGACGGATCAAGAGAGGATCATGAGATTTATAGATGGTCTCATCTATCATATCCGTATATTAATGACTAGATAGAGGGCTTCAACAGTTACCTTTGAGGAGGTGGTTGATGCGGCTCATCAGACTGAGACACACCGCCGCCGAGAGCATGAGGAGAGGGAGGCTAAGAGGCCTCGTGGTACTGGTAGTTACAGTGGTACTCCGTCTAGGGCCAGTCTCAGCATAGCAGAGGTCGTTCTTTCATATCTCCTTAGTCATGTCGTGCAGAGTTCAGTGGAGCTTCATCAGACCGTGGTCGTCAAGGTCATCAGGGTCGGTAGGGTCGTCAACAGAGCCAGCTTGCGTTGAGCGCCCTTCCAACTCAGAGCTATGCTCCTGCTCCTTCAGCTAAGGGTTCATCTGCAGCGAGGGGTCCTCAGCAGTCCCTTTCTCCAACTTCAGGTCATTGTTTTGAGTGTGGTGAGTTTGGCCACATCAGGAGGGAGTGTCCCCAGTTGTTTTATAAGCGGTCTTAGCAGGGGGACTAGCCCTCGTCTTCTGCTCCTGCATCTTCAGCACTAGCACAGTCAGCTAGGAGTGGTGGTCAGGTAGCCAGAGGTTGCCCTAGGGGTGAGGATCATACTGGCGAAGGTCATGCTCGATTTTATGCTCTTCCGGATATGAGGGATGCTAGTGCATCAGATGCAGTCATTTCAGTTCTTATCTCAGTCTGCCACAGGGATGCTTCTATCTTATTTGATCTCAAATCCACCTATTCCTATGTTTCTTCATATTTTGCGCATCATTTGGGTATGACCCATGGTATTCTTGCCTTGCCCGTGCATGTGTCTACCCCGGTGGGTGATACAGTTATTGTGGATCAGCTATATCGATCCTCTCTTGTTACTATTAGGGGTTTGGAGACCCGAGTTGACTTATTACTATTGGGCATGGTGGATTTCGACGTGATTCTAGACATGGTTTGGTTATCTCCTTACCATGTGATTCTGAACTGTCATGCCAAGACAGTCACATTAGCTATTCTAATTAATCCGAGGATCGAGTGGCGTGGTGTGACTGATTATGTATCCGACAGGGTGATTTCCTTTATAAAAGCCCAACGAATGATTAGGAAGGGTCATTAGAGATGTTGAGGCTGAGACACCCAGTCTTAATTCGGTCCCCGTTGTGAGGGATTTCCCGAATGTATTTCCAGTAGACCTGCCGGGCATGTTGCCTAACAGGGATATCAATTTTGGTATTGACTTGATGTCGGGCACTCAGCCCATTTCTATTCCTCCATACTGCATGGCACCAGCTGAGTTAAAAGAGTTGAAAGAACAGCTTCAGGAACTCTTAGATAAGGGTTTCATTCGCCCGAGTGTGTCACCTTAGGGTGCACCAGTATTGTTCGTGAAGAAGAAAGATGGCACAATGAGAATGTGCATTGATTACAGGTAGTTGAATAAGGTAACAGTGAAGAATAAGTACCCTTTGCCTCGTATTGAGGACTTGTTTGATCAGCTCCAGGGAGCAAGTGTATTCTCTAAGATTGGCCTTCGATCGATTATCACCAGTTGAAGATTAGGGGTTCAGACATTATGAAAATAACTTTCAGAACGAGATATGGGCACTATCAATTTTTGGTAATGTCTTTTGGGCTAACTAATGCCCCAGTCGCATTCATGCACTTGATGAATAGTGTATTTTGGCCGTACCTTTATTCTTCCATGATCGTATTTATTAACGATATCCTGGTGTACTCACGTAGCCAGGAGGAGCACGCACAGCACTTGAGGGTGGTATTGCAGAGGTTGAGAGAGGAAAAGCTTTATGCAAAATTCTCTAAGTATGAGTTCTGGCTTGATACTGTGACTTTTCTGGGACATGTAGTGTCTAGTGATGGTATTCGGGTTGACCCACAGAAGGTCAAGGCGGTGCAGAATAGGCCCAGACCTTCCTCAGCTACAGATTCGGAGTTTCCTCGGCTTGGCAGGCTATTACCGCAGGTTTGTTCAGGGTTTTTCATCTATTGCTTCACCTTTGACTAAGTTGACACAGAAGAATGCTCCATTTGTGTGGTATGATGAATGTGAGGAGAGCTTCCAGAAGTTCAAGGCGGCATTGACCATAACTCCGGTACTTATGCTATCATCAGCCTCAGGGTATACGATGTATTGAGATGCTTCTAGAGTTGGGATCGATTGTGTATTGATGTAGGAGGGTAGAGTGATTACATATGCTTCTCGTCAGCTAAAGCCCCATGAGAAGAACTACCCTATTCACGACTTAGAGTTAGCTGCCATTATTCATGCCTTGAAAATTTGGAGGCATTACTTGTATGGTGTATCTTGTGATGTATATATAGACCACCGCAGCCTTCAATATTTGTTTAAGTAGAAAGATCTCAATTTGAGGCAGCGGAGATGGCTCGAATTGATTAAAGACTATGATATTACCATTTTGTACCATCCCGGGAAGGCCAATGTAGTGGCCGATGCTTTAAGCCAGAAGGCTATTTGTATGGGCAGATTGGCGTACATTCCAGTTGGGGAGAGACCCCATGCAGTTGATGTTCATGCGTTAGCTAATCAGATGGTGAGGCTGGATATTTCTGAGCCCAATTGGGTGATGGCTTGCATGGTATCTCGGTCTTCGTTATATGACCGTATTCGAGAGCGCCAGTATGATGATCCACACTTACTTGTCCTTAAGGACAGAGTTCAGCATGATGATGCCAGAGATGTAACTATTGATAGTGATGGTGTCTTGCAGATGCAGGGCGGGATATGCGTGCCCAATGTTGATGGCCTTCATGAGTTGATATTGGAGGAGGCCCTCAGCTCGCGGTATTTTATTCATCCACGTGCTGCAAAGATGTATCAGGATTTGAGGCAGCATTACTGGTGGAGAAAGATGAAGAAAGATATTGTAAGTTATGTGGCACGGTTCCTAAACTGTCAGCAGGTCAAGTATGAGCATTAGAAGCCTGGTGGTGTGTTCCAGCGTATTGATATTCCGGAGTGGAATTGGGAAAGGATCACTATGGATTTTGTTAGTAGACTCCCTCGGACAGTGAGGATGTTTGACACGGTTTGGGTGATTGTGAATAGGCTGACCAAGTCAGCCCATTTCATTCATGTGTGTACTACATACTCCTTAGAGCGGTTAGCAG
>JASVEL010005416.1:0-100577 GCA_032618575.1 Nicotiana noctiflora | reverse complement strand
ACGTTAGAAGAGTTATACGAACCGAAAGGTCCGAGATGTGTCTTATCCAGTAGGTGAGAAGGTGTTGCTGAAGGTTTCGCCTATGAAGGGTGTTATGAGGTTTGGAAATAAAGGAAAGTTGAGCCCAAGGTTCATTAGACCTTTTGAGGTGCTTGGGAAAGTTGGGGAGGTGGCCTATATGCTTGCTTTGCCACACAGCTTGTCGGGAGTTCACCCGGTGTTCCATGTATCTATGCTTCGAAAGTATGTTGGAGACCCGTCACATGTGTTAGACTTCAGCACGATACAGTTGGATGAGGCTTAACATATGATGTGGAGCCGGTAGCCATTTTGGGTCGACAAGTTCGTACGCTGAGATCCAAAGACATAGCTTCAGTGAAAGTGTAGTGGAGAGGTCGTCCCGTGGAGGAAGAAACTTGGGAGACCGAACAGGAGATGCGGAGCATATATCCACACTTATTTGAGACTTCAGGTATGTTTCTTAACCTGGTCGCGGACGAGCGTTTATTTAAGTTGGGGAGAATGTAACGACCCGACCCGTCGTTATGGGAGTTATCGCCTCGTTTCTTCATTTAGTACCTTAATATGCTAATTTATATGTGTTTAGAGAGTTAGAAGCAAAACAGAGAGAATTTAGATAGAAATGAGGCCATAAACCTCTTTGTGAGAAGAATAGTTTGAAAAAGTGAACTGAATATCGACCGATGAGTTAGACAGCTCGGAAATGAATTCTGATGATTCGACTAGTTTCGGGGGATAATTTATGACTTAGGAGAGCAATCGGAATGGAATTTGGAGGTCCGGTGTAGATTTAGGCTTGAATTTGCTAAGGTTGAATTTTGGCAAAATCCCAATCGTAGGTGAGATTTTGATCCGGGGCTCGGAATGAACTTCCGAGAGTTGCAGTAGCTCCGTTAGATGATTTTGGATATGCGTGCAAAATTTCATGTCATTTAGAGGTGTTTAGGTCGGGTTTTAGATCGAATGTTAGTTTCAAAAGTTTTAAAGAAACTTAGTCTTGAATCCGTGTGAAATTGGTGATTTTGATGTTTACGATGGTGTTTTTAAGTTACGAGCAAGTTTGAATGAAGTAATGTGATGTATTTGTGCTTTTGGTTAAGGTCTCGGGGGTATCTGGATGATTTCGGATGCCCAACGGGAATTTTTTGTTAGAAAAATGCAGCAGAAGCTGCCAGTGATTTTCTTCACCGCGATCGCATAGAAGAGAAATTGGGAAGCCAGGATTTGCTCAATGCAATCACGTGAAGAGGCCTGCGATCGCATAGGCTTAGGCAGGTATTCATCGCGATCGCGTAGTGGACTTTGCGATCACGTAAGAGAGTAAATTGGTTCACTGCGATCGCGGACTGACTCCTGCGATCGCGTAATGTAAAAAGAGGGCCTGGGAAAGATTGCTCATCGCGATCGCATAGGGTAAATTCCAGGTCTGACAGAGGGGTTTAATAACAGAACCCCCGCGAGCAAAACCTATTTTTTTTCATAAAAACTAAGAGTTTTGGAGAGCTTTTGGATGAGAAGTAAGAGGATTTTGTCGGGAAAACATTGGAGGTAAGTCTCTTGACTCGAAAACACAATTATATGCTAGAATTAACATCAAAACTCTTGAAATTGGGTAGAAAGTGTGAAGAACTAGGGCCTAGATTATGAAAACGAATTTTTGACTTTTGAAAGGCCATTCGAACTCCGATTTCGATAAATTTTATATGCACGGACTCGTGGCAAGACGAGGAATCCATTGGTCTGATTGTCAGAATTTTTTGAGAAGCGGGCCCGGAGCCTGGGTTTTACCAACTTGGTTTATTATTACGTTTTTCAAGTAAATTAGATTGGGTTATGTTTTCTTTGACCCATATTGATATAATTATTGTGGTTTTGACTAGATTCGACGCATGAGGTGGAAAATTCAAAAGTAAAAGGCATCGCAGACGAGTCCACGGCTGGCTAGAGGTGAGTAGTTAGTGTATATGGTAGTCTGAGGGTTCGAAACCCCATCTTAGCACATTGTGACGCTAGTAGGGCGTGGCTCGCACCCCGTGGTAGGTGCGGGGTCGATTATGATTGGGGATTGAGACTTGGTCCATCCCGGATATGAATAACATGTTATATGTGGTTGAAACACACACTGTTTTAAATATATTTGTGGGTTGTAAGCCATGTTTGGGGCCTTGTGCCGACCTGTAGTATCCATAGGGGATAGATATATATGTGTGATAGCTTGATTTGCTTAATCACTGATCTCAGTCCTGGATTGAAGTCACCATGTGGAAATGCTAAGTCACCTGTTCTTGGAAAATTAAATAGAAATTAAAGTATTTTCATTATTAATGAAATGGAGCCTCGAGATAAATAATGTGAACTGTTGTGTGACTCATATTCATATTGTGGACTGAGGATGGATCGAGTTGCACGCCGCAGTAGATGATGTAAGGGTCGGGCTGCATGTCGCAGCAGATGATATATTGCGCTTGGGTTATAGGAGCCCCTCCGGAGTCTGTACACACCCTTAGTGAGCGTCGTCGATGTTAAATGGATCGGGCTACACGCCGTAGCGGTCATGTGCATTGCATTGCATTTTTTTATCTATTAAATTATCTGTGTTAATTGTGATTTGTTGTTGTTACTAGTTCGTAGGAGGTATCGGACTGTAGTTTAGCTTTGCTTTATGGTATCCTATTGATTTCCTGCTTTCAGCTATTAATATATACTTTTTACTCACTGAGTACTTAGTACTCACCCCTACTACATGCACCTTTGTGTGCAGATTTAGGTACATATGAGGGATAGACGAGCACTCCAGCTTCTACCAGAGTTATTTCGGGTTGTTGAGGTAGCAGCCGACATTCGCAGAACCTAGCTTCTCAATCCATTCAGTTATCATTATGTGTTTCAGACTTGAGTATTTCATTCATTATTTTCTATTACTATTCAGTTTTGTTTAGAGGCTCTAGACTCGTGACTCCAGATCTTTTGGGAGTGTTATTTCGTTTTCTCACTTCTCGGTATTTATTCATATTATTATTATTGGAGTATCTATTAACTCACATATTCTTCTTGAGTTGTCCATTTAGGACTGATATTTGATTGTGAAAATTGGTCTGGCTGGCCTAGCTTTAGTATTGGGCGCCATCACGACCGGAATGGTCGTGACAATCATGGGCATCCTTAAATTAAAAGAACGTCCTTTTAAACAACCCCAGATGATGTCATTTTTTCTTGTTCTTAGATCTTTGTTATTCCATGTTGTGTCATTCTTATTAGTATTTGCAGTAAAATTTCTTGCATTTCTTATTTCCGTATCTTTGTTATTAGGCGTAGTGTCATTGTTTTTTTTCTTGTTATTGTTATAGTTGGTTGCTTCTTGTTTACTATTTCTTAAGCTGAGGTTCTTTTGGAAATAGCCTCTCAATCTTTACAAGGTAGGGGTAAGGTCTGCATACACACTACCCTCCCCAAACCTTACTTATGGGATTACACTTGGTTGTTGTTGTTGTTGTATCCTTATAATCCAGTTAATTTGTTAAGTATTGTCTGGATTTCGCAATTAATTCTCGTTGGCTGCATAGGAGGTAAGGCATGCCATTTACCTGTGACTAAAACCTGTAGAGTCAATGATAGCTTCATGGACAAGGATAAAGCTACAGAAGCTCCAAAAAGGCCATTCACGAGGTCTCAAGCTAAGAAGAAGCAAGACAAGATTATTGGGCTTCAATGGGAGATCAAGAAAGTGCTAATGGTGGATCAAGATCTACAAAATTATGTAGAGGATTTAGCTAAGTGCTACACTCATTTCATGGTCCAAGTCCAAGTCCAAGAGGAGGTTGATTGGGGTCCAAGCACCAGCCATATATGCACCTAAATTAGGCACCTAATTTTTTCTAGTTTGTTAGGACATATTTATTGTTTTCCTAGTTAGTTAAAGTTAATAGTTTCCTTTTCCTAAGATTGGTAGAATTACTTTCCAAGATTGACTTGGTTTGGGTTTCCTAGAGTTTTACCTTTTCCTATTTTAGTTGGACTTGTTGTCCAAAGTAGCTTAGGACTTTATTTCCTAATTTTTAAGGATAATATCGTGACCCCCTCAATATAAAGGGGTATCTTCTTTGTTTTTAGGGAGATTATTATCAATAAAACTTGTGAGATTTTTCTTGCACTCTTGTATGGCTACTCTTGGGTTTATTCTTCAACCTTCAAGACTCAACTTAAGATGGTAAGAATTAAACCATTTTTGAAATCTTAGATCACTTCTAGGTATTCAAGAAAGGTGATAAGATTAGGCTTATTGTTGTTCTTGTTATTCTAAAGGGTTGGGTTTCACAATCTATTTCTTGTTTTTAATTTCTACCAAAGGCGATTAGTTCTGTGTTAGCTAATTATTGTTGTTAGGATTCAACTTCAAGAATAAACTTCTTGAATTCAAGAAACTCTTTCTTGAATTCAATCTATCTTGTTTTTAGCTTTCGCACGTTTCTTGTTTTTCTTTAGTAATTCTTGAATCCCTGTCGTGTTGCTATCAAAAGTACAAAACAACAACTTTGTGCCTAATTTTCCCCAAAGTACATGCCAAAAGTGGCTTAGAAACTTAGCATCCCTATCGCTAACAATAGTTTGAGGTATACCATGCAATTTAACAACTTCTCTAACAAATAAATCAGCAACATGAGAAGCATCATTAGTCTTTAAACAAGGAATAAAACGAGCACTTTTTGAGAACCTATCTACCACAACAAAGATGCTATCCTTACCATACCTTTTTCTAGGCAGTGCTAACACAAAGTCCATAGAAATATCAATCACAAGGTGAAATAGGCACAGGTGGCGTGTATAAACCAGGTGGCGGCACTTTAGATTTTGCTTGTTTGCATTCAAGGCATTGAGCACAAAATCTTTCGACATATTTTCTCATATTAGGCCAAAAGAAATTTTCAGCAAGGATGTCAAGTGTTTTAGGCACACCAAAATGACCCATAAGTCCCCCACAATGTGCTTCCCTCACAAAAACTTCTCCCAAAGAACAATTAGGGACACAAAACTTATTCTCTTTAAAAAGAAACCCATCTTTCATATTATACTTCTCAAAAAGCCCATTTAAACATGCCGAAAATATGACATTAAAATCAGAATCATCAACATATAATTCTTTAATATGATCAAATCCCATCAATTTAGGAGTAAGAGTAGAAACAAGAGCGTACCTTCTTGAAAGCGCATCAGCAACTATATTGTCTTTACCTTGCTTGTAGCTAATCACATAAGGAAATGTCTCAATGAATTCAACCCACTTGCATGTCTTCTACTCAATTTCCTTTGGCTTTTCAAGTATCTTAAGGACTCATGGTCAGTTTTTATCACAAACTCCTTTGGCCACAAATAATGCTGACATGTAGCAAGAGCCCTTACCAAGGCATACAATTCTTTATCATAAGTAGAATAATTCAACGCAGCCCCATTCAGCTTCTTACTGAAATAAGCGATTGGTTTCGAATCTTGCATTAAAATAGCCCCAATACCTCTAACAGATGCATCACATTCAATTTCAAAAAACTTATTAAAATCGGGTAATTGTAACAAAGGAGCAGAACACAATTTATCCTTCAAATTATTAAATGCAAGCTCTTGTTCTTTTCCCCAATTAAAGACCTTATCCTTCTTAATGACTTCAGTTAAAGGTGCAACAGTTGAACTAAAATCTCTAACAAATCTCCTATTAAAGCTAGCAAGTCCATGGAAACTTCTAGCTTCAGTAATGCTATTAGGTGTAGGCCAATCTTTAATTACTTTGATTTTATCTTCATCTACTTCAACACCTCTAGAACTCACAACAAAACCCAGAAAAACTACATTATCTACACAAAACGTACACTTGGATAGATTTGCATACAATTGTTGCTCCTTAAGCACATTACAAACTTGTTTCAAATGTTCGACATGTTCTTCTAAAGATTTAGAAAAGATTAGAATATCATAAAAATAAACGACTACAAATTTTTCATAAAAATCCTTAAAGATATGGTTCATTAACCTCATGAATGTACTAGGTGCATTAGTTAACCCGAACGGCATCACTAACCATTTATACAATCCATATTTAGTTTTAAAGGAAGTTTTCCACTCATCTCCAGGATTCATTCTAATTTGGTGATATCCACTCTTCAAAACAATTTTAGAGAATATTTGTGAACCATGCAATTGGTCAAGCATATCATCTAAACGAGGGATAGAATGGCGATACTTTACCATTATTTTATTGTTGGTGCGGCAGTCCACACACATCCTCCAAGTGCCATCCTTCTTTGGCACCAAAAGTACAGGTACAGAACATGGACTCATACTTTCTCTAACAAATCCCTTATCAAGAAGCTCCTCTACTTCTTTTTGCAATTCCTTTGTTTCTTCAGGATTACTCCTATAAGCAGGCCTAATAGGAATTTGTGATTCGGGCACAAAGTCAATTTGATGCTCTGTTCCCCTTAAAGGTGGTAAACCTTTAGGAAGATCCTCAGGGAAAACATCTTCAAAATCCCGCAAAAGGTTAGAAATAACACTAGGCAAAGAGGATATTAATGAATCATTATTAAGCAAAACTTCCTTATAAGTGAGCAAGATAATAGGCAGCCCCTCCTTTCTCGCAATTAAACACTCTTTGGCTTTGGCAAGCTCACTTTTTCAATCTTATCCTCTTTCCTCTCACAATGCTTTCTTTTTTATCATTCTTCCCCGCCTTTTCTTTCCTCTCATTGCTTCCCTCTCTCTCCTAAGACCTCACTTCAAATTTTCCCTCTTTTTCTTTCCCTTTAGTCTCTTGTTTTGATTCCTCCCCATGTTTCCCCATTGATTCTTTCATCTTGTTTTTTATCTTCTTACACTTGGGAAGGAGTTAAAGGTGCAAGAATGTACATCTTGCTAATTATTCTCAAGAGAGTATCTATTTTTCCTCCCATCATGAAAAGCACTCCTATCATACTGTCAGGGGCGCCCTAACAAGATATGACAAGCTTGCATGGGTACTATATCACATATAACTCCATCAGCATACCTTCCAATCTTAAAGGAGATCATGCATTATTTATTCACCTTGACCTCTCCACTATTATTAAACCATTGCAAATAAGGTCTAGGGTGTTTCGTCCATTCCAACCCTATCCTTTCCACCAAATAGGCACTCACAACATTAGTACAACTCCCATTATCAATTATCATAGAACAAATTTTATCTTTAATCCTGCACCGGGTATGGAATTTATTTTCCCTTTGTTCTTCATTAGAATGCCCCAGATTAATGTGCATAAGCCTCCTAACCACAAAATTTAACCTGCTATCCATGTACTCCATCTCTTCTCCTTCTTCATTCTCTATAATGTTTCTTCTTGTTCTTCACCTGGTGCACTTTTTTCGCTCTCATATCCCCCATCCTCTTTGATTAGGATGTTTCTTCTACTTGGGCATTCATAAGCCTTGTGCCCTCTCCCTTGACACTTGAGACATTGAATAGAAGAAGTAGAAGTAGAAGTCTTAGGCATAAAAGTCTTATCCCAATCCTTGGATTCTAATTTGCTCTTGCCCTTGTCTTCATGTAATTTAAGAGTAGGTGTCTCCGCAGATTTCGGCCATTGCTTATTTTGAATAGTAGTTGGCCGCTTCTCCATGAGCTAGATTGCTATCTCCTTTTGTTTTGTCTTTCTACCTTCACGGCTAATTCAACTAACTCATCTAAAGTTATATATTGTTGCAATTTGACTACATCAGCTATTTTCCTATTTAAACCATTCAAAAACATAGCCATTGTAGCCTCCTCTTCCTCCACACAATTAGCTTAGATCATAGCCATATCCATAGCCTTAAAGTACTCATCTACAGATAAGGACCCTTGACTCAAAGTTTGAAGACGTTGTTAAAGATCACTTTGAAAGTGTGATGGTACAAATCTCTTCCTCATTACTCTCTTCATCTCAGCCCACGTAGCAACGAGTGCTTGTCCTTCTTGCAATCTATCCCTAGAAAGCGTTTTCCACCAGATTACTGCGTAGTTAGAAAACTCAACAGCAGCAGGTTTAACCTTCTTGCCCTCCAAATAGTTGTGGCAGTCAAAGATGGCTTCCACTTTTCTCTCCCAATTAAGGTACAAGTCTGGATCCCTTGTTCCCTTGAAAGATGACATCGTCATTTTTATACTATTTATATTATCATCTTCAAGTCTTTGTCCCCTTCTATCTCTTCCTAACCGATCAAAATCAATATCATCATTAAAATCATCCATTGGGTTTTCTTGATTTTCAATGGCGGCGGGTATATTTCTCCTAGCTTGGGGTCTTGCATGATTTCCCCTCCTAAAGTTCAGCAATTGTAATATTTTGCTCAGCAATGGTGTCCCTCATCTCTTGGAATTGCAAATTCCACCTTTCAAATTATTGATGCATAGCTTTCAATGTGAAATCATTCCTTCCTTTAATTTTGGCTTCTTGAAGAATTCTTTGTTCATCATCACTACCATTATGAGACATCTTGAACAAAGAAATATATATCTCTCTCTTTTGGTGTCCCCTTTTTCACTCAATGCAACCCTTGGTCATTAATCTTTAGATTTATTAATAAACCTTACGAGTCACAACCCTTTAGTGATAAGAATTTAGAGTTAGAAAAAAAAAAGGAAAGTGGAAGATCAAACCTAGAAAGAATAGGAATTGGTTAGTAGAAAAAAAGGAAAGAATTTAAGAACCCAAAACCCACAAGAATAAGGAAGAAGTTTCCTTAATCTTCAAGAACTAGGATCCCCTCTTCTTGTTTCCTTCTTTGACTTGGAAACCAAATAGTACAAGAACACTTTTTGTAGGTTGAAATTCGTTTTTTTTTTTGTTTTTTTTACGTTTTTTTTGTTTTTTTTTAAATCAAGAACCTCCCAAGATTATCAAGATTGAAATCTTGATTAGCCTAAGCTCTGATACCACTTGATATCAACACGATAGGGATTCAAGAATTACTAAAGAAAAACAAGAAACATGGGGAAGCTAAAAGAAAATAAAGAAACGAATAAAAGACAAAAATTAAAGATACATTGAATTCAAGAAAGAGTTTTTTGAATTCAAGAAGTCTATTCTTGAAGTTGAATCCTAACAACAACAATTAGCAAACAAAGAACTAATCGCCTTTGGTAGAAATTAAAAACAAGAAATAGATTGTGAAACTCAACCCTTTAGAATAACAAGAACAACAATAATTCTAAACTTATCACCTTTCTTGAATACCTAGAAGTGATCTAAGATTTCGAGAAGGGTTTAATTCTTACCACCTTAAGTTGAGTCTTAAAGGTTGAAGAATAAATTCAAGAGTAACCATACAAGAGTGCAAGAAAAATCTCACAAGTTATATTGATAATAATCTGAATAATCTCCCTAAAAACAAAGAAGATACCCCTTTATATATAGGGGGTCACGAAATTTTCCTTAACAATTAGGAAATAAAGTCCTAAGCTACTTTGGACAACAAGTCCAACTAAAATAGGAAAAGGTAAAACTCTAGAAAACCAAAACCAAGTCAATTTTGAAAAGTAATTCTATAATTCTTTGGAAAAGGAAACCATTAACCTTAACTATCTAAGAAAGCAATAAATATGTCCTAACAAACTTAGAAAATTTAGGTGCCTAATTTAGGTGCCTTTATGGCTGGTGTTTGGACCTCAATCAACCTCCGCTTGGACTTGGACTTGGACCACGAAATGAGTGTAGCACTTAGCTAAATCCTCTAGATAATTTTGTAGATCTTGTTCCATCATTAGCGCCTTCTTGATCTCCCATTGATGCCCAATAATCTTGTCTTGCTTCTCCTTAGCTTGAGACCTCGTGAATGGCCTTCTTGGAGCTTCTACAGCTTTATCCTTGTCCATGAAGCTATTAGTAAATGACAGAATTTGTATTCATCTTTACTAACCACAACAATAACTCAAGTCTATGTTTTATTTATGGTTAACTGTGCAGACCTTTAAGGTTTCTCTATTCGCCTCTTGTATGGTTTTGCATGTCACACAAATATCTCTGATATCATGTTCAAGAACTGAAGTGATTTTTCCTATCTGAATGACTGTAACGACCCGGCCCGTCGTTACGGGAATTTCCACCCCGTTACCTTGCATTTACATATATTATGCTTTTAAAACAGTATTAGAGTATATCGGGTGAGTTAGGAGTGATTTGGATTGAAAATGAAACAAATAGCATGTTTGAAGAAAGCTTGAATATGAAAAAGTCAACCAAGAGTTGACTATTGAGTTAGAGTGCTCGGAAACGGATTCTGATGATTCGACTAGTTCCGGGGGATCATTTATGACTTAGGAGAACAATCGGAATTGAATTCGGAGGTCCGGTGTAGTTTTAAGCTTGAATTGGCGAATGTTGAATTTTGGCGAAAACCGGATGGTAGGTGATATTTTGATCCGGGGTCGGAATGGAATTCCGACAATTTCTGTAGCTTCGTTATGTGATTTTGGATGTGTCTGCAAATTTTCAGGTCATTCGGACATCGTTTGGCCGGGTTTTGGATTGAATGTTAGTTTTGAAAGTTTTGAAGAAACTTAGGCTTGAATCCGTGATTAATGGGTGATTTTGATGTTTAGTATGGTGTTTTTATGATTGGAACAAGTTCGTATCATGTTTTGGAGTGCGTTGGTGGTTTTCGTTGGGGTCCCGGGGGCCTCGGGATGATTTCGGACCATCAACCGGGCTTGTGGGACTTGGCAAAATCTGCAGAAAACTGCAGGTTTCTGCCCAGTCATTTTGACCTTCGCGTTCGCGTGGCATGGGTCGCGTTCGCGAAGGCCAGGAAGATTAAAGCATCGCGTTCGCGTTCGGGGTGTCGCGTTCGCGTAGAGTCGTGGCGTTGTGCTTCGCGTTCGCGGGAGGTCTATCGCGAACGCGTAGAAGAAATCCGGGTGGCTGGGAGGTTGAACATCGCGAACGCGTGGTATGCGTCGCGTCCGCGAAGGGTATCAGGAATTGGGCATCGCGAACGCGTGGCCAGCGTCGCGTTCGCGAAGAGTAAGGCGGGGCTGTTCATCGCGAATGCGTAGAGGGTCACGCGAACGCGATGAACAATTTTGTCTGGCAGAGAATAAAATCCAGAAACAGAGAGTTACGGGTTCATTAACCCAAAACACACATTTGAGCCCTAGAGAGAAGAAAACTCGAGGAAATCACCGAGAAGTCATCGGGTATTCGTCGGAGGTAAGATTCTTGACTCAAAAACATCATTTTATGGTAGTATTAACATCAATCTTCATGAAATTGGGTTGAAATCTTGAAGAAATGTGGCCTAAGTAATGAAAACGGGATTTTTGGATTTGGAAGGCCATTTGAACTCCGATTTCGATAAATTTTATATGCACGGACTCGTGGCGAGATAAGGATCGCGTTGGTACTAATTTCGGAATTTTCCGAGCAGTGGGGTCCGGGGTCGGGTTTTACCAACTTAGTGTAATTATGCGAATTTCATATAAATTGAAGTGGGTTATGATTCTTTGACCCGTATTTGACATAATTATTGTTATTTGACTAGATTCTACACACGAGGCAACGAAATTCAAAGGAAAAGGCATCGCGGGCGAGTCTACGACCGGCTAGAGGTGAGTAGTTTGTGTATATGGTAGCCTGAGGGTTCGAAACCCCGGCTTAGCACATTGTGACGCTAATAGGGTGTGGCTCGCACACCGTGGCAGGTGCGGGATTGATTGTGATTGGGGATTGAGACTTGGTCCATCCCGGAAATGAATAATATGTTGTTAGTGTTGGAAATACACTATATTTGCTATATTTGTGGGCTGTAAGCCTTGTTTGGGGCCTTGTGCCGATCTGTAGCGTCCTTAGAGGACAATATTTATGTGATAGCTATAATTGCTTAAATCACTGATCTCAGTCCTGGAAATTGTAATCACACTTTTGAAATGCTAAGTCACCGGCTTTTGCAAAATTAATAAAGTTAAAGTATTTTTCATAAATTGTGAATTGAGAAATGGAAATAAGGAAAATGAATTGTTTTGTGACTTAATTGCTTATTGTGGACTGAGCATGGGATCGGGCTGCACGCCGCAGTGGTTGATATGAGGATCGGGCTGTACGCCGCAGCAGTATTGCGCTTGGGCTGTAGGAGCCCCTCCGGAGTCCGTACACACCCCTAGTGAGCGCCGTCGACGTTAAATTGGATCGGGCTACACGTCGTAGCGGTTATGTGCATTGCATTGCATCTTTATTTGTTGAATTACTCTGTGGTAGCTGTATTGTATTATTGTTGCTAGTTCGTAGGAGATTCGGACCGTAGTGTAGCTTCATATTGTGGTATTTTGTGGATTTCTTACTGTCAGCTACATATATATATTTGTTACTCACTGAGTACTTAGTACTCACCCCTACTCCCTGCACCTTTTGTGTGCAGACTCAGGTACTCAGGAGCAGTAGACGGGCATCTCCGGCGTTTACATTGTCACATCGAGTTGCTGAGGTAGCTGCCTACGTTCGCAGAACCTAGCTTCTCCTCTCATTCCAGTTGTTATTTTATATTTTGTATTCGGACTTGAGTACTTCTATATCGTACTCTCTATTTCCTGTTGGGTTTTGTTAGAGGCTCTAGACTTGTGACTCCGGATCTTTGGGAGTGTCAGTACTTTTGTTCAGTATTATTATTATTGGAGTTCTTAAACTCATATATTCTTCTTGGGTTGTCCATTTGGGGACTGGTATTTTGTGATAATTAAATTGTTGGTTTGGCTGGCCTAGCTTGATTGTTGGGCGCCATCACGACCGGATTTGGGTCGTGACAAGTTGGTATCAAAGCTCTAGGTTATTAGGACTCGCGAGTCATGAGCCGGTTTAGTAGGCTTTCGCAGATCGGTACGTAGACGTCCGTATCTATCTTCGAAGGGCTATAGAAACTTTAGGAAAAACCTCATTTTCTTGAATTCATATCGTGCGATTTGTGTTATCATGAAATTAAATCTTTCCATATTCCATTCTCTCGCGGATGGCGAGAACACGAGCTAACGGACGTGGCGGACGACCACCATTGGCACCCGAGAGGCCGTGGTCGTGGTAGAGGTAGGGCAGCAGCACCGGCACCAGCACCTGCCGACCCACCAACCGATCGGACTCAGGACCGAGTTCCGGCGGCGGACGCTCCGGCAACTCGAGCTCGGGCACCGGCGGTGCCTGATCGTGATACCGGGTCTTCGGGAGACCTTGGCTCGGATATTATCGGTGTGCACGGGCTTGGCACGGTAGTTGCTGCCACTGCCGCGGCATCTTCTTCACGGGCGGGGGAGGGAATCGGACCCCCGTGGCTCACACACCCGAGCCGGTTCGGCCGGTTGCACCCGTTGCACCGGCTCCTGCATATGTGGTTCCAGTTATGCCCGACGATGAGCGGCGTCGTTTGGAGAGATTTGAGAGGTTACAGCCTCCGACATTCAGTGGAGCTGAGGGCGAGGATGCCCAGGGTTTTCTTGACAGATGTCGGCGCATGCTTCGCACCGCGGGTATTCTAGAGTCCAGCGGTGTTTCATTCACCACTTTTCGGTTCGCAGGTGCAGCATTTCGGTGGTGGGAGGATTTTGAGAGGCGTAGGCCCGCCGGGGCAGTGCCCCTACTTGGCACCAGTTCTCCACGGTATTTTTGGAGAAGTACGTGCCTCGGTCTCGGAGAGAGGGGCTGCGACGTCGGTTCGAGTGGCTGAAACAAGGAGAGATGACGGTTAATCGAGTACGAGATGAGATTCGCACAACTGGCCCGTCATGCCATGTGGATGGTTCCTACGGACGAGGAGAGGATTCGGAGATTTATTGATGGTCTTATTTATCCCATCCGCATATTGATGACCGGGGAGAGAGTTTCGACAGAGTTACCTTTGAGGAGGTGGTTGATGCTGCCCGTCACATTGAGACAGCTCGCCGCAGAGAACGAGAGGAGAGAGAGGCTAAGAGGCCTCGTGGCATTGGCATTACATCGGTGCTCCGTCTAGGGGCCAATTTCAGCATAGCAAGAGGTCGCTCTTTCAGGTCTCATCGGTCTGGACGTACGGAGTCCGGTGGGGTTTCATCGGATCGTGGTCGTCAAGGCCGGCAGGGTTATCGGGGTCGGCGAGCCGCCGGCAGAGTCGGCCGCACCGAGTGCTCTTCCGGCTCGTAGCTCGCTCCCGTTTCCTCGACACGAGATTCATCGGTAGCGAGGGGTCCTCGGCAGCCCCTTCTCCCATCTTCGGGCCGTTGTTTTGAGTGCGGTGATTTGGGCCATATCGGGAGAGAGTGTCCTCGGTGGGCTGCGTAAGCGGTCTCGGCGGAGGGATCGGCCTTCGTCTTCTACTCTCGTTTCTTCAGCGCCAGCACAGGGTCGGCCAGGATCGGTGGCCGGGTATCCGGAGGTCGCCCCGGGGGCGAGGATCGTACTGGTGGAGGCCAAGCTTGTTTTTATGCTCTTCCGGATAGGAAGGATGCTAGTGCTTCGGATGCGGTCATTTCAGGTATTATCTCAATCTGCCACAGGGATGCTTCTGTCTTATTCGATCCCGGATCCACCTATTCTTATGTCTCTACTTATTTTGCACATCATTTGGGTATGACCCGTGGTATCCTTGCTTTGCCCGTACATGTGTCCACCCCAGTGGGGGATACTGTTGTTGTGGATCAGGTATATCGATCCTGTATTATTACTATTGAGGGTCTGGAGACCCGAGTTGATCTATTACTACTGGGCATGGTAGATTTCGATGTTATTCTAGGCATGGATTGGCTATCTCCTTACCATGCGATTATGGACTGTCATGCCAAGACAGTCACACTAGCTATTCCAGGTAATCCGAGGATCGAGTGGCGTGGCTTGACTGATTATGTGTCCGACAGGGTGATTTCTTATATAAAGGCCCAACGAATGATTGGCAAGGGTTGTTTGTCTTATCTGGCCTTCATTAGAAATGTTGAGGCCGAGACACCCAGTCTTGATTCGGTTCCCATTGTGAGGGAGTTTCCGGATGTATTTCCAGCAGACCTACCAGGCATGCCGCCTGATAGAGATATCGATTTTGGTATTGACTTGGTGCCGGGCACTCAGCCCATTTCTATTCCTCCCTATCGCATGGCACCAGCAGAGTTAAAAGAATTGAAAGAACAGCTTCAAGAACTCTTAGATAAGGGTTTCATTCGTCCAAGTGTGTCACCTTGGGGTGCACCGGTGTTGTTCGTAAAGAAGAAAGATGGCACAATGAGAATGTGCATTGATTACAGGCAGCTGAACAAGGTAACAATGAAGAATAAGTACCCATTACCTCGTATTGAGGACCTATTTGATCAGCTACAGGGAGCTAGTGTATTTTCTAAGATTGATCTTCGATCGGGCTATCATCGGTTGAAGATCAGGGACTCAGATATTATGAAGACAGCGTTCAGGACGCGATATGGGCACTACGAGTTCCTGGTGATGTCTTTCGGGTTGACTAATGCCCCAGCAGCATTCATGCACTTGATGAATAGTGTATTTCGGCCGTACCTTGATTCTTTTGTGATTGTGTTTATTGATGATATCCTGGTATATTCACGCAGCCGGGAGGAGCATGCACAGCATTTGAGAGTGGCATTGCAGAGGTTGAGGGAAGAGAAGCTTTATGCAAAATTCACTAAGTGTGAGTTCTTGCTTGATACGGTGGGTTTTCTGGGACATATAGTGTCCAGTGATGGTATTCGGGTTGATCCACAGAAGGTTGAGGCGGTGCAGAATTGGCCCAGACCTTCCTCAGCTACAGAGATTCGGAGTTTTCTCGGCTTGGCAGGCTATTATCGTCGGTTTGTTCAGGATTTCTCATCTATTGCTTCACCGTTGACTAAGCTGACACAGAAGAATGCTCCATTTGTGTGGTCTGATGAATGTGAAGAGAGCTTTCAGAAGCTCAAGGAGGCTTTGACCACGGCTCCAGTACTTGTGTTACCATCGGCCTCAGGGTCATATACGGTGTATTGTGATGCTTCCAGAGTTGGACTCGGTTGTGTGTTGATGCAGGAGGGTAGAGTTATTGCATATGCTTCTCGTCAGCTAAAGCCCCACGAGAAGAACTACCCCGTTCATGATTTGGAGTTAGTTGCTATTGTTCATGCCTTGAAGATTTGGAGGCATTACCTATATGGTGTATCTTGTGATGTATATACAGACCACCGCAGCCTTCAGCATTTGTTTAAGCAGAAAGATCTAAATTTGAGGCAGCGGAGATGGCTTGAATTGCTTAAAGACTATGATATTACTATCTTGTATCATCCGGGAAAGCCAATGTAGTGGCTGATGCATTGAGCCGGAAGGCTATTAGTATGGGCGGTTTGGCGTATATTCCAGTTGGGGAGAGACCCCTAGCAGTTGATGTTCAGGCGTTAGCTAATCAGATGGTAAGGCTGGATATTTCTGAGCCCGGTCGGGTGATGGCTTGTGTAGTAGCTCGTTCTTCTTTATATGATCGTATTCGAGAGCGCCAGTATGATGATCCACACTTACTTGTCCTTAAGGACACAGTTCAGCATGATGATGCTAGAGATGTCACTATTGATAGTGAGGGTGTATTGCGGATGCAGGGCCGGATATGTGTGCCCAATGTTGATGGCCTTCGTGAATTGATATTGGAAGAGGCCCATAGCTCGCGGTATTCTATTCATCCAGGAGCCGCGAAGATGTACCAGGATTTGAAGCAGCATTACTGGTGGAGAAAGATGAAGAAAGATATTGTGAGCCATGTGGCTCGGTGTCTAAACTGTCAGCAGGTCAAGTATGAGCATCAGAGACCTGGTGGTGTATTCCAGCGTATTGATATTCCTGAGTGGAAGTGGGAAAGGATTACTATGGACTTTGTTAGCGGACTCCCTCGGACGGCGAGGAAGTTTGATTCAGTTTGGGTGGTGGTGGATAGGTTGACCAAGTCGGCTCATTTCATCCCAGTGTGTACTACTTATTCCTCAGAGCGGTTGGCAGAGATATTCATCCGTGAGATCGTGAGATTGCGTGGAGTTCCCATTTCCATTATATCAGACAGAGGTACCCAGTTCACATCTCAGTTCTGGAGGACATTTCAGCGAGAGTTGGGTTCACAGGTAGAGTTGAGCATAGCATTTCATCCACAGACGGATGGGCAGTCTGAGCGTACTATTCAGGATATTGGAGGACATGTTGCGTGCTTGTGTCATTGATTTTGGTGGTTCATGGGCTGATTATTTGCCTTTGGCGGAGTTTGCTTACAATAATAGCTATCGGTCCAGCATTCAGATGGCACCGTATGAAGCTTTATATGGGAGGCGGTGTAGATCTCCAGTTGGTTGGTTCGCGCCCGGCGAGGCTAGGTTGTTAGGGACAGAGTTAGTCCAAGATGCCTTAGATAAGGTAAAGGTGATTCAAGAGAGACTTCGCACAGCTCAGTCACGTCAGAAGAGTTATGCAGACCGGAAGGTCCGAGATGTGTCTTATTCAGTAGGTGAGAAGGTGTTGTTGAAAGTTTCGCCTATGAAGGGTGTTATGAGGTTTGGAAAGAAAGGAAAGTTGAGCCCAAGGTTTATTGGACCTTTTGAGGTGCTTAGGAAAGTTGGGGAGGTGGCTTATATGCTTGCTTTGCCACCCAGTTTGTCGGGAGTTCACCCGGTGTTCCACGTATCTATGCTCCGGAAGTATGTCGGAGACCCGTCTCATGTGTTGGACTTCAGCACGATACAGCTAGATGAGGATTTGACTTATGATGTGGAACCAGTAGCCATTTTGGGTCGACAGGTTCGTAAGCTGAGATCTAAGGATATAGCTTCAGTGAAAGTGCAATGGAGAGGTCGTCCGGTGGAGGAAGCAACTTGGGAGAACCAGCAGGAGATGCGAAGCAGATATCCACACTTGTTTGATACTCTAGGTATGTTTCTTGACCCGCTCGCGGACGAGGGTTTGTTTAAGTAGGGGCCGTTACGGGAATTTCCACCCTGTTACCTTGCATTTACATATATTATGCTTTTAAAACAGTATTAGAGTATATCGGGTGAGTTAGGAGTGATTTGGATTGAAAATGAAACAAATAGCATGTTTGAAGAAAGCTTGAATATGAAAACGTCAACCAAGAGTTGACTATTGAGTTAGAGTGCTCGGAAACGGATTCTGATGGTTCGACTAGTTCCGGGGGATCATTTATGACTTAGGAGAACAATCGGAATTGAATTCGGAGGTCCGGTGTAGTTTTAAGCTTGAATTGGCGAATGTTGAATTTTGGCGAAAACCGGATGGTAGGTGATATTTTGATCCGGGGGTCGGAATGGAATTCCGACAATTTCTGTAGCTTCGTTATGTGATTTTGGATGTGTCCGCAAATTTTCAGGTTATTCGGACATCGTTTGACCGGGTTTTGGATTGAATGTTAGTTTTGAAAGTTTTGAAGAAACTTAGGCTTGAATCCGTGATTAATGGGTGATTTTGATGTTTAGTATGGTGTTTTTATGATTGGAACAAGTTCGTATCATGTTTTGGAGTGCATTGGTGGTTTTCGTTGGGGTCCCGGGGCCTCGGGATGATTTCGGACCATCAACCGGGCTTGTGGGACTTGGCAAAATCTGCAGAAAACTGCAGGTTTCTGCCCAGTCATTTTGACCTTCGCGTTCGCGTGGCATGGGTCGCGTTCGCGAAGGCCAGGAAGATTAAAGCATCGCGTTCGCGTTCGGGGTGTCGCGTTCACGTAGAGTCGTGGCGTTGTGCTTCGCGTTCGCGGGAGGTCTATCGCGAACGCGTAGAAGAAATCCGGGTGGCTGGGAGGTTGAACATCGCGAACGCGTGGTATGCGTCGCGTCCGCGAAGGGTATCAGGAATTGGGCATCGCGAACGCGTGGCCAGCGTCGCGTTCGCGAAGAGTAAGGAGGGGCTGTTCATCGCGAACGCGTAGAGGGTCACGCGAACGCGATGAACAATTTTGTCTGGCAGAGAATAAAAATCCAGAAACAGAGAGTTACGGGTTCATTAACCCAAAACACACATTTGAGCCCTAGAGAGAAGAAAACTCGAGGAAATCACCGAGAAGTCATCGGGTATTCGTCGGAGGTAAGATTCTTGACTCAAAAACATCATTTTATGGTAGTATTAACATCAATCTTCATGAAATTGGGTTGAAATCTTGAAGAAATGTGGCCTAAGTAATGAAAACGGGATTTTTGGATTTGGAAGGCCATTTGAACTCCGATTTCGATAAATTTTATATGCACGGACTCGTGGCGAGATAAGGATCACGTTGGTACTAATTTCGGAATTTTCCGAGCAGTGGGGTCCGGGGTCGGGTTTTACCAACTTAGTGTAATTATGTGAATTTCATATAAATTGAAGTGGGTTATGATTCTTTGACCCGTATTTGATATAATTATTGTTATTTGACTAGATTCTACACACGAGGCAACGAAATTCAAAGGAAAAGGCATCGCGGGCGAGTCTACGACCGGCTAGAGGTGAGTAGTTTGTGTATATGGTAGCTTGAGGGTTCGAAACCCCGGCTTAGCACATTGTGACGCTAATAGGGCATGGCTCGCACACCGTGGCAGGTGCGGGATTGATTGTGATTGGGGATTGAGACTTGGTCCATCCCGGAAATGAATAATATGTTGTTAGTGTTGGAAATACACCGTATTTGCTATATTTGTGGGCTGTAAGCCTTGTTTGGGGCCTTGTGCCGATCTGTAGCGTCCTTAGAGGACAATATTTATGTGATAGCTATAATTGCTTAAATCACCGATCTCGGTCCTGAAAAATTGAAATCACACTTTTGAAATGCTAAGTCACCGGCTTTTGCAAAATTAATAAAGTTAAAGTATTTTTCATAAATTGTGAATTGAGAACTGGAATTAAGGAAAATGAATTGTTTTGTGACTTATTTGCTTATTGTGGACTGAGCATGGGATCGGGCTGCACGCCGCAGTGGTTGATATGAGGATCGGGCTGCACGCCGCAGCAGTATTGCGCTTGGGCTGTAGGAGCCCCTCCGGAGTCTGTACACACCCCCAATGAGCGCCGTCGACGTTAAATTGGATCGGGCTACACGCCGTAGCGGTTATGTGCATTGCATTGCATCCGTATTTGTTGAATTACTCTGTGGTAGCTGTATTGTATTATTGTTGCTAGTTCGTAGGAGATTCGGACTGTAGTGTAGCTTCATATTATGGTATTTTGTGGATTTCTTACTGTCAGCTACATATATATATTTGTTACTCACTGAGTACTTAGTACTCACCCCTACTCCCTGCACCTTTTGTGTGCAGACTCAGGTACTCAGGAGCAGTAGACGGGCATCTCCGGCGTTTACATTGTCACATCGAGTTGCTGAGGTAGCTGCCTACGTTCGCAGAACCTAGCTTCTCCTCTCATTCCAGTTGTTATTGTATATTTTGTATTCGGACTTGAGTACTTCTATATCGTACTCTCTATTTCCTATTGGGTTTTGTTAGAGGCTCTAGACTTGTGACTCCGGATCTTTGGGAGTGTCAGTATTTTGTTCAGTATTATTATTATTGGAGTTCTTAAACTCATATATTCTTCTTGGGTTGTCCATTTGGGGACTGGTATTTTGTGATAATTAAATTGTTGGTTTGACTGGCCTAGCTTGATTGTTGGGCGCCATCACGACCGGATTTGGGTCGTGACAATGACCAACTGACCTTTTTGGGTAATACTCTTTTGAAAAATGTAAAGAATAAGCACTAGGCATAGAAGTGGCCTTTAATTGCAGGTGTTGAAGAGTCATAAACCTATGAATGCAATCGATAATTTTCACCTAGATGGAAGATTTGCAAAATGCTTTAATGTCGCATGTCTTGCTCTAGAGAGATAGAGAGAGACCTTTATGAGTCTTGAAATCGTGTGATCTGATATCACAACTACATTTACTACTATGGTCATATTCCGCCCATATGTAGATCCAAGTGTTGGAGACGATTTTCTTTCATCATTATTCTTGCTTTTATTGGCATTAAGATAAATATATTTTATATGACCATTTTAAATTAAAGTGCTTATAGCTTCATAAGATATCATACTACTATGCTTTTCTGGTCCGAACTTTCTTTTCCCTTGTAGTAAGGGAGATTATGATTCTTAACTAACCATTGTCTATATGGAACAGGTGTAACTGACATGTCTCATCATTCTATAGTATTACTGAACGGATTTGTTGCTGTTATATCAGTCAATTTGGTTATTGCATTTTACATACCTGACCCTAGATTTCTAGCAGAGGCCAAAGCTAGCGTAAAGCAGTTAGGAAAAATCAAGATGGTGATTCATCACAAACCCGCTCCAAACAAGAGTGAACGAAAGATAAAAGAACATAGAGTTTCTTGAAATGTGTGAGCACGTAATTTTTGCCCTATATGAATTACTCCCATAAAATATCAGGAAATAATTTTCCCAATTTTTTTTGCAATTCATAGGAATTTTCGTAGATTTTGTTAACTATTTACATTTTGTGCATATTTAATTTCCATTAAAAATCAAAAATACCAAAAAGACCATGCATTGCATATAGATTTTTGTGTTTACATTTAAGGATTAATTAATTAATTAATTAGTTACTATATCAATATAAAAATTACAAAAAAAAAAGGGGCTCACTTTTATATTCTTAGCTTTTAAATTTCGGATTATTAATTTTCTCTTTGACTTAGGATCAATTAATTTTTATAAATATTATAGTTAGATAATTAGCTTAATTTTATAATTTAAATTGATTTAGGAGTTTAATTTAGGTTTTTAATTAATTAAAAAAGAAAAAAAATTGAAAAAAGCTGGTTTTAAATTAAATTGGGCCAAACCACTTTAAAAGCCCAAAATTGTCTTCCTACCATCCCAAAATGGGTCGACCCGACCCAATATCCAACCCCAAATAACCTAACCCTCCACCTACAAAACTAGCCTACAATCTGGGGGGGGGAGGGGGATAACGCCGGATAAGAGGTGCAGCTTTCAACAAGGACCTACCTCCCCTCTGAAAACTTCGTCTTCCTCACACTCCCCCCCCCCCAACGTTTCTCATTTTTCTTCAATAGAAGAAGCAAGGTTCACAGCTCCACATTGCCGGAAATTCAAGCCGTCGTAACCTTTCTTCTACACCAAAGAAACGCATGCACACACACGCAGCCGATCTGATTCCCAAACTCGCCGGAAACCAGCCCTGAAAAGCCATGAAAACCAGCCAATAATTATAGTTTTGAAATGCAATCAAACAATCTCAGAACCTATCGAAACACCAACTCGAAATTTCCAGTTCGTGGTCGAGTTTCTGTTGTCGTTCGCGATTTCATTCGAGGTCGTCGGGTCCCCATTCCGGTTGTGGTCATTTTCTAGTGCGTTTCTATTTTTCTTACTCTGCTTTGATGTAACTGAGAGCAAATTACAGTAATAAAGGTCTATCTCGTTTCCCTTTACATAGTTGTTTGAACATTTTGAGTGAGTTTCCTTCTTGTTGGATATGCTATAATTTGTTCTGTTAATTAGTCTGCTAGTTTGGTCAGTTTGCTGTGTTTTGTTTGAAATTAGCTTAAAATCTCTAAAAATGTTGTGTTGCTTGTCATTTTATGAATCAACCATTGTTCAGTCAAACTAAATTAGGAAGAGCAAAGAAATGGGTTGTTGGGTAGTCTAACATATTTAAAGGCCAACGAAATGGATTGCTATTATCTTTTGGCTAATGTGATTTGTACTTACATTGAAATCTGACCCTAAACAGAGTAATATTTTTAATTTGTTAGCGTTCTTCAATTGTTTTTCTTTTCCAGTTTTCTTGATCGACTTTTGTAATGTTAGTTTAATTTATTTTCCTCCTTAAATTTAGATATATGAATAATTATGAACATGCGTAGTTTGCTTTAAGTTGAGTGCAACTTTTTAAAAATAAATTGAGGCGTGCCATGCCAAACAAAATTTATATAACCCATGGCCCTCATTTAACTAATTTTAATTATTTAGAAATCGGGACGCGCCATTTAGCGCATTCCCATGGCCTCCCGCGAAGTAATTAAATGCGTAGTTGCTATAGGCGCGTTCTTTAATAATCTTACCTTCCTAAACTCGGGTGCATATTTATGTGACACAAATCCAAATCTCAACAAAGTTGAAATGTATTGAAACCCACGGGTGCACTGATGCAACGTGGTTCGAAATGCATTTTCACAATGTTGCAATTCTTATTAAAATAAAGAATAAAAGCGGGTTACTAATAAAAGGTACATGAGTTAGAACATGTTTTGAAATCAGATAAACTCAAATACAACAGTGACCAACCGTGCTAGAACCACGGAACTCGGGAGTGCCTGACACCTTCTCCCGGGTTAACATAATTTCTTACTCGGATTTCTGGTTCGCGATTGTTAAACAGAGTCAAACCCTTCCTTGATTCGGGATTCAAACCGGTGGCTTGGGACACCATAAATCTCCCAAGTGGCAACTCTGAATCTCTTAATAAATGAATCTCGTTCGATTGTCCTTTAATTTGAAAAAAACTCATTTTATTATACCCTTCACGAGGTATAGCGGCGAAAAATAAGGTGTTACATCTCTGACGAATCTGCTGGGGAAAAGGACCCAAAACTTTGGTTCAGGGTTTAGAATTCGAGCTTAGATATATTATTGTATTTGGCTTTGTTGATCTGGTTTTTGTGGAAAATAAAAGGAGATTGACCGAGTTTGAAACTGTGGCACTCACTGAGGAGTGTAGTTCCAGAATTCAAGGCAAACTACCACAGAAATTGAAAGATCCCGGTAGTTTCACTATTCACATTGCCATTGGTAAACATGATGTTGGGCGAGCTTTATGTGATCTTGGTGTGAGCATAAATTTGATGCCACTATCCGTATTCAAACAGTTGGGGTTGGGCAAACAACGCCCAACTACGGTTATTTTGCAGTTAGCTGATCGCTCCCTTGCTTATCATGAGGGAGTCATTGAAGATGTGCTAGTTCAAGTGGGTTCTTTCATATTTCCTGCTGATTTCATCATCCTGGACTATGAGCCTGATCAGGAAGTCCCATTTAT
Source organism: Nicotiana noctiflora (assembly GCA_032618575.1). Classification (NCBI taxonomy): domain Eukaryota; kingdom Viridiplantae; phylum Streptophyta; class Magnoliopsida; order Solanales; family Solanaceae; genus Nicotiana; species Nicotiana noctiflora. The sequence goes on along the minus strand of JASVEL010005416.1, from coordinate 76,526 downwards.
TTTGGGGCATCCATTTTTAGTCACAGGCCGAGCTATTATTGATGTCTGCGAAGGGAAGATGACAATGAGAGTAGGAGATCAAGTGGAGGTATTCAATGTATATAGAGCACCAAAGTTACCATCCCATTATGAAGAGTTATCTATGATCTCTATGGTAGAGAATGATGTTACATCAATAATACCTTATATGATCTCTTCAGATTCTATTGAAAGAGTATTGATTGGGGAGGTAGAGAATAGTGAAGATGAGAGAATAGAAGAGATAGAGCAAGTGCTGAATGTGTCCTGCAGTTATGTGTATGGGTTTAGAAAATTTGAAGAGTTAGACAGATCTGTAACACCAACAATTCCTAGGCCATCTATTGAAGAACCGTCAAAGTTAGAACTGAAGCCACTTCCAGCCCATTTACGATACACTTATTTGGAGAATGCCGAGACTCTGCCTGTAATTATTTCATCTAGCTTGAATAGCATCCAAGACGAAAAATTTCTTAGAGTCCTTCACGAGAATAGAAAGGCCATTGGGTGGACTATAGCCGACATCAAGGGTATTAGTCCATCGTGTTGCATGCACAAAATTTTTCTAGAGGATGGACACTGGCCTAGTGTGGAGAATCAAAGGAGATTAAATCCCATCATGAAGGAAGTAGTGAAAAAGGAAGTAATTAAGTTGCTTTGATGCCGGTATCATTTTTCCCATTTCCGATAGCAACTAGGTAAGCGCGATTTAATGTGTGCCCAAAAAGGGAGGAATGACTGTGATTGAGAATGAAAAGAATGATTTATCCCCACTCGTACGGTTATGGGATGGAGAGTTAGCATTGATTATAGAAGGTTAAATAAGGCAACTCGCGAAGGTCACTTCCCACTTCCATTCCTTGATCAAATGCTAGACAGGTTGGCCGGACATGAATATTATTGTTTTCTTGATGGCTATTCAGGATACAATCAGATTGTCATATGCCTAGAGGACCAAGAAAAGACTACATTCACTTGTCCTTATGGCACATTCGCCTTTAAGCGAATGCCTTTTGGACTTTGTAATGCACTAACCACTTTTCAGAGATGCATGATGACTATTTTCACCGACATGGTGGAAAACTTTGTGGAAGTGTTCATGGATGACTTTTCAGTTTTTGGGTCTTCTTATGATGATTGTTTGAAGAATCTAAGGAAGGTACTTACCCGCTGTGAAGAAACAAATTTGATACTCAATTGGGAAAAATGCCATTTTATGGTTGTGTTGGGGCATAAAGTGTCTAGAAATGGTATTGAAGTTAATAAAGCAAAGGTAGATGTGGTTGAAAATCTACCTCCACCTATTTTAGTAAAGGGTGTCCAGAGTTTCTTAGGGCATGCGGGTTTCTATCGATGCTTTATAAAAGATTTTTCAAAAATTGCCACTCTAATGTGCAAGCTGCTTGAAAAATATGTGAGTTTCAAATTTGATGATGCTTGCCTCAAGGCTTTTGAAGAACTTAAAAAGAGGTTGGTGACTGCTCCCAATATTGTAGCACCTGATTAGTCTTTACCATTTGAACTTATGTGTGATGCAAGTGATCTTGCTATTGGGGCACTACTGGGTCAAAGGAAGAACAAAGTGTTTTATTCCATATACTATGCGAGTAAAACTCTTAATGATGCACAACTGAATTACACCACCACTGAGAAGGAATTGTTAGCTGTGGTGTGTGCATTTGAGAAATTTCGAGCATACTTGGTGGGAACGAAAGTCATAGTTCATACTGATCATGCAACAATTTGGTATTTGTTCACAAAGAAGGAGTCTAAGACTAGATTGATGTGCTGGGTTTTGTTGTTGCAGGAATTTGATGTAGAGATACGAGATCGGAAGGGGACAGAAAACCAAGTAGCTGACCACTTATCAAGGTTGGAAAGTCATGACCAAGTGGGAGAGGGTGACCAAATTAAAGAGGTGTTTCCAAATGAGCAACTCTTTTCCATAAACCAAAATACTTCCCCAAATATTGTGAATTACCTTGTGAGTGGGATACTTCCTCCTGAAATGAAATCTGATGCAAGAAAGAGGTTTTTACATGATGTGAATTTCTACTACTGTGATGAACCTTATTTGTACAAGTAATGTGCTGATCAGTTGATGAGGAGATGCATTCCCGACAATGAGATAGAATTGGTGTTATATGATTGTCATGCATCACCTTATGGAGGACATCATGGAGGGGATAGAACAGCTGCAAAGGTGCTACAATCCGGTCTCTTTTGTCCGACTTTATTCAAGGATGCCCATGCATTTGTAAAGAAGTGTGATCAATGCCAAAGAACCGGAACCATCACCAGAAGGCATGCGATGCCTTTAAATAACATTCTAGAAGTTGAGCTTTTTGACGTATATGGGATAGATTTTATGGGGCCATTTTCACCATCCAAGGGGAGTAAATACATTCTGTTAGCTGTTGATTATGTGTCAAAATGGGTTGAAGCAGTTGCTTTACCAACGAATGATGCCATGGTAGTAGCTGCGTTTGTGAAGAAGAACATATTTTCAAGATTTGGGACTCCATGTGATTTAATCAGTGATGAAGGGACTCACTTATGCAATCGATTGCCCAACAAAATCCTAGTTAAATATGGAGTTCGTACAAGGTTGCCACAGCTTATCACCCGCAAACAAGTGGGCAAGCTGAAGTATCAAAAGAGAAATCAAGCAAATACTGGAGAAGACGGTGAATGTGAATCGCAAAGACTGGGCAGCGAGGTTAGATGATGCTTTGTGGGCATACAGAACTGCTTACAAGACACTGATTGGAGCATCCCCTTACAAGCTGGTTTATGGGAAGGCATGCCATTTACCAGTTGAGCTTGAACATAAAGCATACTGGGCAATCAAGAAACTGAATATGGACCTCGAAGCTGCAGGTGAGAAAAGACTGTTACAGTTGAATGTGCTAGATGAGTTTAGGCTGCACTCTTATGAAAACGCCAAGCTATACAAGGAAAAAACAAAAAGATGGCATGACAAACATATAGAGTTGCATCAATTTGAGCCAGGGCAACAGGTATTACTCTTCAACTCCAGACTGCGACTGTTCCCTAGAAAGCTAAAGTTGAGATGGTCAGGTCCATTTAAAGTAGTGAGAGTTACTCCATATGGTGTAGTTGAGCTGAAAACCGTCAAATGGTGAAAGAAAATTCTTGGTGAATGGCCATAGAATCAAGCATTATTGGGGAGGTGTGATAAGCTGTGAAAAGACAAAAGTTGTGCTCGCTAATGAATAAGCAAGATTCTGAGTCGTGCCGCGACAGTAAATCAGGCGCTGTGTGGGAGGCAACCCGAACCCGGATTCCGTGATGCCAAGTTAAGAGCATGTATTAGAAATTCATAAATATTCTTCAAGATTCATTAAAAAGTGCTCGAAAGTCAAGAATAGTGCATTCTTCAAGTAGATTGAATAGTGCATTAAAATGTCAAGAAAAAGTTTCCAAAAAATGCTAGAAATGCGGTCCAGAATGAGGCCGCAAATTAGGTATGCGGATCGTATATCTGCAATAGAGTGAGTTAGAGTGTTGGTTAAAATTAAGTCTGTTATGCAGTCAAAATACGGTCGCATAATTGAAATGCAGACCGCATAACCGTCGCATTTTCTCCTTTGAATTTTGTGAGTGTCAGTTCTGCGGTGCACTTTGCGACCGCAGAATATGAATGCGGGCCGCATTATTACCGCAGACTGAGTCAGAATGTATGATTTTTGGGAGGCATTTTGCAGTCCATTATGCGGACCGCATGTTCATTTTGCGATCGCATATTTGACATGGGTCTCTAATATTCTAATTTTTAACCCGACTTCCCTATCGATATATTCGATATTATAGCTCATTTTGAGCATTTTTCTGAGCATATTCTAGAGAGAGAGAGAGGGTTTTTAGAGGTGGTAAGTGTCCCCCCCCCCCCCCAATCATATTCTCCTTAGAATCTTGTTGTATCCTTGAAACTAATCAAGTGGAGGCTCCTAAATCTCATCTCAAGAGGTAAGGCTCCATCACCTCAGCTCATATTTGTATACTTAGATATATGGGGTCAGTAGGGAAGTAATTCGAAAGTATAAAAATGATATTATCTACATGCATGTCAAAACATAGGATATCGAAAGGTAGAAAATTAAAAAAAAAGGCAATTAGGTGTATATAGTGATAGAAATTCCTCACAGAAAGAGGCTAAGGTCACAACGCACCTTTAATGTTTGATGATATGCTCGAACCAAACTAGAACTTCAGTTTCATCTCTAATTCTCTATTTAATTTGTAATTCTTTCTCAATAGATTGAAGTGCTCAGAGTTTCAGAAATTTTAAAAGAGTAAGGAAAAGCTTTATTGAGGTATGTATGGCTAAACCCCTTTTTATTGGAAATTGATCTTCGTTGTCATTACGAAAGTATGGTAAGAGTTAAATTGGCTAGTGTATTGATTGTCATAACACAATAATTGGATTTCACATAACTACATTTTTGTTAGGGATGTGCCTCAATGTGAATAATGTACAAATCTTGATAATTGGAGAATGACGAACAATATAATTATGTATTGAATTACTTGGGCTATAAGCCGACATTGAAACAAAAAACTATATGTGCTAGCAATGTGCTCACTTACCTGTGATTTGTAACTTGAATTATCCTTGATTTGTGTGGATTGATATTTGAAAGTGTTAACTGTTGAGAATTGAGTAATGCCTCCATAAGGTGACCTAGCCGGTGGGTCGTGATCGGACACCATGTCGTATACATGGTGGTAATGTGCCAATATTGGATTCTGGATAAAGGGAAATGAAATATTGATTGTGAGTAATACCTCCAATGAGGTGACCTAGCCGGTCAGTTCATGACCGGACTCCGCTCGAGATGACGGTGGTAATGAGAACAGTGGTGAACTCGTGACAGGATTGCCCCAATCTCCGTTGTGGAAATTGTATGAAGAACTATATGAATTATTTCCTTGAATTGCCTGTATTAATTGCTTGTATCTATTTGATAGTTCTTTCAAGTAAAATGGTGTTTAGTTATACATACCAATACAATTCAAATGTACTGACGCCCCTTTTGTCGGGGGCGCTACATTCGTGTTATGATTGTAGGTGGCTCCATAGCGGAAAGTGCTGACCGTATGTAGCGGGGCGTCCTTCTTCTCAAAGTCTCGGTGAGCCCCTTATCTTCCATGGGGCTATATGGTGTATCTTTTGTTATTATAGATTTTCACTTTTGAGGTATAGACGGGGCCTTGTCGCTGACATAGTCATGCTTATCTGTTGTATCCTTAGAGGCTCCAAAGACACTAGTGTGGGTCATGTACGGGTGTTCGGGGAGTCCACTATATGTATATTTGGTAATCCTAAAACTTGAGAACTTCATAAGCCATAACTTTAATGGAATCCTTGAAGCTAGCTTATGTATGATAGGTTTTTATGATATGTAATGAACTCATGAAGTGGTATACACCGTGTATAGTTGTCTAAATTAATGAAAGGCATAGGTTCCGTTAATATAATGGTTTGGGGTAGGAAGTGTTCGATAATGCTTGCTTCGTCGGGTTCACTCGATTGAGTGTCGGTTGCGCCTTCCGAGGTTGGGGCGTGACAGGTGGTTGGTTTGTGGTTCTTAAGGTAACTCGTCCATACAACACAAGGTCAAAGGCCAAGATAGCCATGGCTAGCAAAAACTTGGGCACAAGAGTTGTTGACCCGTCAAGGGAGTTTGTAGGGTCGGAGTCTGAATTGAAAGAAGAGCTCCAAAGGGTGAACCAACAGATGACATAAATGTATCAGGGGGCATCCTACACCTTCATTCCCCGCTAACTATACTGAAAACCCTGCAACTATCCCACCACTATCACAAATCCAGATTCCCACTGGTGCTGATGTCTCCCCACAACCTTTTCACACCTTACCCGCCAAAACCACCTCATATATCACTCATTTGGCCACTCATGCTCTTGCAGCTCCTCCACTAGCTATTTTTCCTCGATCTTCTAACGAGATTGTGTTCAAAGTCCCTGATGCCCAATACTTTGCTCCATAACCAACTTTCGAAGTTTCAGATCCATACTCGTACGCTCCTCATTTTGAGACTCCTGGTGAAACTGAAAAGCGTAGTAAGACAGGGTGCCAGATGAGGAATTCAGGAAGGTGAAAATCTTAGAGCAATCTTTAAGAAACATGCAAATGATAGGGATCCAGATGAGCGTGGCATATAAAGACTTGTGCTTGTTTCCTGATGTCCAAATACCTGCTGGGTTTAAGATGCCAAAGTTTGATTTATATGACGGGCACGGAGATCTCGTGGCTCATTTGAGAGGTTACTGCAGTAGGATGAGAGGCGTCGGTAGGAACGACAAATTATTGATGGCATATTTCAGTCAGAGTCTGAGTGGGGCAACGCTGGTGTGGTACACCCGCCAAGATGCCAATAGGTGGTACACGTGGGACGATATGGCTCAGGCATTTGCCAAGAACTTTCTGTATAATTTGGAAATCGTCCCAGATTGTAGGTCCCTAGCCAAGATTGAAAAGAAGCCTGATAAAAGCTTTAGAGAGTACGGGCTCAGATGGAGAGAGCAAGCTGTCAGAGTCGATCCCCCAACTTTCTTCAAGCTCAAGAACCAACTTACTTTGGGCATTTGATCATAGTTGTGGGTAGGCCCTTCAGTGATGTGATAAAAATGGGAGAAATAGCAGAAGATGGGCTGAAGTCTAGCAAGACATAAGTTATTCTGCTTTAAAAGACACAACACAAGCAATTCAGAGCGACCCAGGAAGCTCGTTGGGTTAGAAGGAACTCGATGATATTGCCATGGTTGTTTCAAAGTAATGACATGGACCAAAGGATCCGCCTGACCAATACACCCAGCCTCAACTCCAACCCTAAAACTATCCCCGATCTCTATATAATCTACCTCAGTATTTTCCTCCGAACAATGTCTGGTCATCTTTCCAACCACCAGGTCAATCCCAATGGCGAGCGCCAGCACCGCATAATGCATTCTTTGCCTTCACCACATTTTCGAGCACCCAAAAACCCAAAAATATAGGGCAGGGAAGGGAACAAAGGCAAAGAAATAGTTTCACGCCAATTGGGGAGTCCTACACAAGCTTATTTGAAAAGTTAAAGCTTTCTGGCCTGATTGACCTGCTCCTCGGCTATACTCCAGACACATATGCAAAAGCCTTTGATCCTACTGTACGATGCATGTACCACTCTATGTCGAAGGGCATAGCATTGAAGATTGTCGTTCTTTGAAAAGGGAAATAGAAAGAATGATTCAAGAATAGGTGATTGTGGTTAATGACAGTGATAGGGAGCATGCGAATCCTCTTGGTAACTTGTTGACTGAAGCTGATGATACTGAAGTTGGTAATGGTCTTGGCAATATTGATGCAGAACTGATTCACGTCCAAGCAACGGTTGTAGTCAATATAACCTGGTCTAATAAGTACAAAATCAATCCCACAGAGAATTAACCTACCAATTTCAACTTTCACAACCCAAGAACACTTCCGAATCAAGTTCCCAAACTTTGAGTATATTTTTTTGTGAGTTTTATAACAACTACTTTGCAAGAATTAAAAGACTAAAAAGAAAGAATTGAATATTAGGTAAATAATATGGAGAAAGACTAAGGTATTGATTTTCCCTATTGATGGAATCCATTCTGTTTATGCTCATACAAATTGTCAATATATTCTATCAATCATGAACGCTATTTGTACCGTAACCCTCTCCCGAGCAATTACAATAATTTACTAGTGCACTCTCCTGAACTACCCTAGCTAGCTTTAATTTGAATAGTTCACTTAAGATTGCACCTAAGACTTCGTTATTCCTAATCCCGTCTTTACGCCTAAAGTTATAGATTCCTCCAATAACCTAGGTGTGGTGTTGTTCAATAATATACCTAAATATGCACTCTTTTCCAAGTTATGCATACTAAATAGGCATAGCTAATCGGGATGTCTACCAATTAACTACAACAAGAACGAAATTGAACAAATAGAAATCTAGCTAACAATTTGTAATCACATAATGTCACGACCCAAATCCGGTCGTGATGGCGCCCAACAATCAAGCTAGGCCAGCCAGACCAATAATTTCTGATTTCATCTAATACCAGTCCCAAATGGACAACCCAAGAAGAATATATGAGTTTAAGAACTCCGATAATAATAATAATGAACAAAGTACTGACACTCCCAAAGATCCGGAGTCACAAGTCTAGAGCATCTAACAAAATCCAACAGGAAATAGAGAGTACTATATAGAAATACTCAAGTCTGAATACAAATACAAATAGCAACTGGAAAATGAGAGGAGAAGCTAGGTTCTGCGAACGTAGGCAGCCTCAGCAACCTGATATGACACTGCAACCACTGGAATTGCCTGTCTACTGCTCCTGAGTACCTGAGTCTGCACACAAAAGGTGCAGGGAGTAGGGTGAGTACTAAGTACTCAGTGAGTAACAAATATATATAAGTAGCTGACAGTAAGAAATCCACAAAATACCACAATATGAAGCTACACTACAGTCCGAATCTCCTACGAACTAGCAGCAACAATACCATATAGCTACCACAGAGTAATTCAACAAATACGGATGCAATGCAATGCACATAACCGCTACGGCGTGTAGCCCGATCCAATTTAACGTCGACGGCGCTCACTGGGGGTGTGTACAGACTCCGGAGGGGCTCCTACAGCCCAAGCGCAATACTGCTGCGGCGTGCAGCCCGATCCACATATCAACCACTGCGGCGTGCAGCCCGATCCCATGCTCAGTCCACAATAAGCAATTAAGTCATAAAACATTTCATTTTCCTTAATTCCAGTTCTCAATTCATAATTTATGAAAAATACTTTAACTTTATTAAATTTGTAAAAGCCGGTGACTTAGCATTTTAAAAGTGTGATTTCAATTTCCAGGACTGAGATCAGTGATTTAAGCAATTATAGCTATCACATAAATATTGCCCTCTAAGGACGCTACAGATCGGCACAAGGCCCCAAACAAGGCTTACAGCCCACAAATATATCAAATACAGTGTATTTCCAACACTAACAACATATTATTCATTTCCGGGATGGACCAAGTCTCAATCCCCAGTCACAATCAATCCCGCACCTGCCACGGTGTGCGAGCCACGCCCTACTAGCGTTCACAATGTGCTAAGCCGGGGTTTCGAACCCTCAGGCTACCATATACACGAACTACTCACCTCTAGCCGGTCGTAGACTCGTCCGCGATGCCTTTTCCTTTGAATTTAGCTCCCTCGTGCGTGGAATCTAGTCAAACCACAATAATTATATCAAATACGGGTCAAATAATCATAACCCATTTCAATTTACATGAAATTCGCATAAATACACTAAGTTGGTAAAACCCGACCCCGGGCCCACTGCTCGGAAAATTTTGAAATGAGTACCAACGCGACCCTCATCTCACCACGAGTCCGTGCATATTAAATTTATCGAAATCGGAGTTCAAATGGCCTTCCAAATCCAAAAATCTCGTTTTCAACATTTAGGCCACATTTCTTCAAGATTTCAACCCAATTTCATGAAGATTGATGTTAATTCTACTATAAAATGATGTTTTTGAGTCAAGAATCTTACCTCCGATGAATACCCGATGACTTCTCAGTGATTTCCTCGAGTTTTCTTCTCTCTAGGGCTCAAAATTGAGTTTTGGGTTAATGAACCCGTAACCCTCCGTTCTGTGATTAAATTCTCTGCCAGACCCATTTGCTCTACGCGATCGCGACTCTACTCACGCGATCGCGATGTTCAAAAATTTCGGCCTCACGCGATCGCGACTCTCCTCACGCGATCGCGATGTTCAAAAATCCAGACTCACGCGATCGCGACTCGCCTCACGCGATCGCGATGTTCAAACATCCGGCTTCACGCGATCGCGTCTCTATTCCTGCGATCGCGTAGCACAAATTTCCCTGGACCCTATTTCTCTTCTACGCGATCGCGTAGATGCTCATGCGATCGCGATGGCCACCCGGTTAACTCTACGCGATCGCAGGAGCACTAGTCATAAAAACACTATACTAAACATCAAAATCACCATTTACACACGAATTCAAGCCTAAGTTTATTCAAAACTTTCAAAACTAACATTCAATCCAAAACCCGATCAAACGATGTCCGAATGACCTGAAAATTTGCGGACATATCCAAAATCACATAACGAAGCTATAGAAATTGTCGGAATTCCATTCCGACCCCCGGATCAAAATATCACCTACCATCCGGTTTTCGCCAAAATTCAACCTTCGCCAATTCAAGCCTAAAACTACACCGGACCTCCGAATTCAATTCCGATTGTTCTTCTAAGTCATAAATGATCCCCCGGAACTAGTCGAATCATCGAATCCGGTTCCGAGCACTCTAACTCAATAGTCAACTCTTGGTTGACTTTCCATATTCAAGCTTCCTTCAAGCATGCTATTTGCTTCATTTTCAAATCCAAATCACTCCTAACTCACCCGATATACTCTAATACTGTTATAAAAGCATAAGATATGTAGATGCAAGGTAACGGGGTGAAAATTCCCGTAACGACGGGCCGGGTCGTTACATTCTCCCCAACTTAAACAAACGCTCGTCCGCGAGTGGGTTAAGAAACATACCTGGAGTATCAAACAAGTGTGGATATCTACTTCGCATCTCCTGCTCAGTCTCCCAAGTTGCTTCCTCCACGGGACGACCTCTCCACCGCACTTTTACCGAAGCTATGTCTTTGGATCTCAACTTACGAACTTGTCGACCAAAATGGCTACCGGCTCCACATCATAAGTCAAATCCTCATCTAGCTGTATCGTGCCGAAGTCCAACACATGAGACGGGTCTCCGACATACTTCCGGAGCATAGATACATGGAACACCGGGTGAACTCCCGACAAACTGGGGTGGCAAAGCAAGCATATAAGCCACCTCCCCAACTTTCCTAAGCACCTCAAAAGGTCCAATAAACCTTGGGCTCAACTTCCCTTTCTTTCCAAACCTCATAACACCCTTTGTAGGCGAAACCTTCAGCAACACCTTCTCACCTACTGAATAAGACACATCTCGGACCTTCCGGTCCGCATAGCTCTTCTGACGCGACTGAGCTGTGCGAAGTCTCTCCTGAATCACCTTCACCTTGTCTAAGGCATCTTGGACTAACTCCGTCCCTAACAACCTAGCCTCGCCGGGCTCGAACCAACCAACTGGAGACCTACACCGCCTCCCATATAAAGCTTCATACAGCGCCATCTGAATGCTGGACTGATAGCTATTATTGTAAGCAAACTCCGCCAAAGGCAAATAATCAGCCCATGAACCACCAAAATCAATGACACAAGCACGCAACCTGTCCTCCAATATCTGAATAGTACGCTCAGACTGCCCATCCGTCTGTGGATGAAATGCTGTGCTCAGCTCCACCTGTGAACCCAACTCTCGCTGAAATGTCCTCCAGAACTGAGATGTGAACTGGGTACCTCTGTCCGATATAATGGAAATAGGAACTCCATGCAATCTCACTATCTCACGGATGAATATCTCTGCCAACCGCTCTGAGGTATAGGTAGTACACACTGGGATGAAGTGAGCTGACTTGGTCAACCTATCCACCACCACCCAAACTGAATCAAACTTCCTCGCCGTCCGAGGGAGTCCACTAACAAAGTCCATAGTTATTCTTTCCCACTTCCACTCCGGAATATCAATACGCCGGAATACACCACCAGGTCTCTGATGCTCATACTTGACCTGCTGACAGTTTAGACACCGAGCCACATGGCTCACAATATCTTTCTTCATCTTTCTCCACCAGCAATGCTGCTTCAAATCCTGATACATCTTCGCGGCTCCTGGATGAATAGAATACCGCGAGCTGTGGGCTTCCTCCAATATCAACTCACGTAGGCCATCAACATTGGGCACGCATATCCGGCCCTGCATCCGCAATACACCATCACTATCAATAGTGACATCTCTAGCATCATCATGTTGAACTCTGTCCTTAAGGACAAGTAAGTGTGGATCATCATACCGGCGCTCTCGAATACGATCATATAAAGAAGAACGAGCTACTACACAAGCCATCACCCGACTGGGCTCAGAAATATCCAGCCTTACCATCTGATTAGCTAACGCCTGAACATCAACTGCTAGGGGTCTCTCCCCAACCGGAATATACGCCAAACTGCCCATACTAATAGCCTTCCGGCTCAATGCATCAGCCACTACATTGGCTTTCCCGGGATGGTACAAGATAGTAATATCATAGTCTTTAAGCAACTCAAGCCATCTCCGCCGCCTCAAATTTAGATCTTTCTGCTTAAACAAATGCTGAAGGCTATGGTGGTCTGTATATACATCACAAGATACACCATATAAGTAATGCCTCCAAATCTTCAAAGCATGAACAATAGCAGCTAACTCCAAATCATGAACAGGGTAGTTCTTTTCGTGGGGTTTTAGCTGACGAGAAGCATATGCAATAACTCTACCCTCCTGCATCAACACACAACCGAGTCCAACTCTAGAAGCATCACAATACATCATATATGACCCTGAAGCTGATGGTAACACAAGTACTGGAGCGGTGGTCAAAGCCTCCTTGAGCTTCTGGAAGCTCTCCTCACATTCATCAGACCACACAAATGGAGCATTCTTCTATGTCAACTTAGTCAATAGTGAAGCAAAAGATGAGAAACCCCGAACAAACCGGCGATAATAGCCTGCCAAGCCAAGAAAACTCCGAATCTCTGTAGCCGAGGAAGGTCTGGGCCAATTCTGCACTGCTTCGACCTTCTGTGGATCAACCCGAATACCATCACTGGACACTATATGTCCCAGAAAACCGACAGTATCAAGCCATAACTCACACTTAGTGAATTTTGCATAAAGCTTCTCTTTTCTCAACCTCTGCAATACCACCCTCAAGTGCTGTGCATGCTCCTCCTGGCTGCGTGAATACACCAAAATATCATCAATAAACACAATCACAAAGGAATCAAGATACGGCCGAAATACATTATTCATCAAGTGCATGAATGCAGCTGGGGCATTAGTCAACCCGAAAGGCATCACCAGGAACTCGTAGTGCCCATATCGCGTCCTGAACGCTGTCTTCATAATATCTGAGTCCCTGATCTTCAACTGATGATAGCCCGATCGAAGGTCAATCTTAGAAAATACACTAGCTCCCTGGAGCCGATCAAATAGGTCCTCAATACGAGGCAATGGGTACTTATTCTTCACTGTTACCTTGTTCAGCTGCTCTGTAATCAATGCACATTCTCATTGTGCCATCTTTCTTCTTCACGAACAACACCGGTGCACCCCAAGGTGACACACTCGGACGAATGAAACCCTTATCTAAGAGTTCTTGAAGTTGTTCTTTCAATTCTTTTAACTCTGCTGGTGCCATGCGATAGGGAGGAATAGAAATGGGCTGAGTGCCCGGCACCAAGTCAATACCAAAATCGATATCTCGGTCAGGCGGCATGCCTGGCAGGTCTGCTGGAAATATATCCGGAAACTCCCTCACAATGGGGACCGAATCAAGATTGGGTGTCTCGGACTCAACATTTCTAATGAAGGCCAAATAAGATAAACAACCCTTGCCAATCATTCATTGGGCCTTTATATAAGAAATCACCCTGTCGGACACATAATCAGTCAAACCACGCCACTCGATCCTCGGATTACCTGGAATAGCTAGTGTGACTGTCTTGGCATGACAGTCCAGAATCGCATGGTAAGGAGATAGCCAATCCATGCCTAGAATTACATCGAAATCTACCATGCCCAGTAGTAATAGATCAACTCGGGTCTCCGGACCCCCAATAGTAATAATACAGGATCGATATACCTGATCCACAACAACAGTATCCCCCACCGGGGTAGACACATGTACGGGCAAAGCAAGAATACCACGGGTCATACCCAAATGATGTGCAAAATAAGTAGAGACATAAGAATAGGTGGATCCGGGATCAAATAAGACGGAAGCATCCCTGTGGCAGACTGAGATAATACCTGAAATGACCGCATCTGAAGCACTAGCATCCTTCCTATCCGGAAGAGCATAGAAACGAGCCTAGCCTCCACCAGTATGATCCTCGCCTCTAGGGCGACCTCTGGATACCTGGCCACCAGTCTTAGCCGACTGTGCTGGCGCTGAAGAAACAGGAGTAGAAGACGAGGGCCGATCCCTCTACTGAGACCGCTTACGAAGCCACTGAGGACACTCTCTCCTGATATGGCCCAAATCACCGCACTCAAAACAACGGCTCGAAGATGGAAGAAGGGGCTGCTGAGGACCCCTCGCTACAGATGAACCCTATGCTGAGGAAGCATGAGCAGAGCTCTGAGCTGGAAGAGCACTCAGTGCAGGCTGACTCTGCTGACGGCTCTGTTGACCCTGATAACCCTGATGGCCCTGACGACCACGATCTGATTGAACCCCACTGGACTCAGCACGTCCAGACTGATGAGATCCGAAAGAACGACCTCTGATATGCTGAGATTGGCCCCTAGATGGAGCACCACTGTAACTGCCAGTTCCACGAGGCCTCTTAGCCTCTCTCTCCTCCCTCTCTCTGCGGCGATCTGTCTCAATATGACGGGCAGCATCAACCACCTCCTCAAAGGTAACTATCGAAACTCTCTCCCTGGTCATCAATATGCGGATGGAATAAATTAGGCCATCGATAAATCTCCGAATCCTCTCTCTGTCTGTAGGAACCATCCACATGGCATGACGGGCCAACTGTGTGAATCTCATCTCGTACTAATTAACCGTCATCTCTCCCTGCTTCAACCACTCGAACTGACGTCGCAGCTCCTCTCTCCGAGACCGAGGCACGTACTTCTCCAAAAATACCATGGAGAACTGCTGCCAAGTGAGGGGCACTGCCCCAGCGGGCCTACGCCTCTCGAAATCCTCCCACCACTGAAATGCTGCACCTGTGAACTGAAAAGTGGTGAATGAAACACCGCTGGACTCTAGAATACCCGCGGTGGGAAGAATGCGCAGACATCTGTCAAGAAAACCCTGGGCGTCCTCGCCCTCCGCACCACTGAATGTCGGAGGCTGTAGCCTCTCAAATCTCTCCAATCGACGCTGCTCATCGTCGGGCATAACTGGAACCATATAAGCAGGAGCTGGTGCAACGGGCGCAACTGGCTGGACTGGATCGGGTGTGTGAGCCACGGGGGTCTGATTCCCTCCCCCTGCCTGTGAAGAAGATACTGCAGTAGTAGCTGCAACTACCTGTGCCAAGCTTGTGCACACTGATAAAATCTGAGCCAAGGTCTCCTGAAGACCCGGTATCACAATGGGCACTGCCGGTGCCTGAACCTGAGTTGCCGGAGCGTTTGCCGCTGGAATCTGGTCCTGAGTCTGGGCTACTGGTGCAGGAATCTGACCCTGAGTCTGGTCAGCTGGTGGGTCAGCAGGTGCTGGTGCTGCTGCCTTACCTCTACCACGACCACGGCCTCTGGGTGCCAATGGTGGTCATCCGCCACGTCCGTTAGCTCGTGTTCTCGCCATCTGCGAGAGAATAGGAAATGGAAAATTTTAATTTCATGATAACACAGATCGCACGATATGAATCCAAGAAAATGAGGTTTTTCCTAAAGTTTCTGTAGCCCTCCGAGGATAGATACGGACGTCTACGTACCGATCCGCGAAAGCCTACTAAACCGGCTCACGACTCGCGAGTCCTAATAACCTAGGGCTCTGATACCAACTTGTCACGACCCAAATCCGGTCGTGATGGCGCCCAACAATCAAGCTAGGCCAGCCAGACCAACAATTTCTGATTTCATCTAATACTAGTCCCAAATGGACAACCCAAGAAGAATATATGAGTTTAAGAACTCCGATAATAATAATAATGAACAAAGTACTGACACTCCCAAAGATCCGGAGTCACAAGTCTAGAGCCTCTAACAAAACCCAACAGGAATAGAGAGTACTATATAGAAATACTCAAGTCCGAATACAAATACAAATAACAACTGGAAAGGAGAGGAGAAGCTAGGTTCTGCGAACGTAGGCAGCTACCTCAGCAACTCGATATGACACTGCAAACGCTGGAAATGCCTGTCTACTGTTCCTGAGTACCTGAGTCTGCACACAAAAGGTGCAAGGAGTAGGGGTGAGTACTAAGTACTCAGTGAGTAATAAATATATACAAGTAGCTGACAGGAAGAAATCCACAAAATACCACAATATGAAGCTACACTACAGTCCGAATCTCCTACGAACTAGCATCAATAGTACAATTCAGCTACCACAGAGTAATTCAGCAAATAAGTATGCAATGCAATGCACATAACCGCTACGGCGTGTAGCCCGATCCAATTTAACGTCGACGGTGCTCACTGGGGGTGTGTACAGACTCCGGAGGGGCTCCTACAGCCCAAGCGCAATACTGCTGCGGCGTGCAGCCCGATCCACATATCAACCACTGCGGCGTGCAGCCCGATCCATGCTCAGTCCACAATAAGCAAATAAGTCACAAAACAGTTCATTTTTCTTAATTCCAGTTTTCAATTCATAATTTATGAAAAATACTTTAACTTTATCAAATTTGCAAAAGCCGGTGACTTAGCATTTCAAAAGTGTGATTTCAATTTCCAGGATTGAGATCGGTGATTTAAGCAATTATAGCTATCACATAAATATTGTCCTCTAAGGACGCTACAGATCGGCACAAGGCCCCAAACAAGGCTTACAACCCACAAATATATCAAATACAATGTATTTCCAATACTAACAACATATTATTCATTTCCGGGATGGACCAAGTCTCAATCCCCAATCACAATCAATCCCGCACCTGCCACGGTGTGCGAGCCACGCCCTACTAGCGTCACAATGTGCTAAGCCGGGGTTTCGAACCCTCATGCTACCATATACACAAACTACTCACCTCTAGCCGGTCGTAGACTCGTCCGCGATGCCTTTTCCTTTGAATTTAGCTCCCTCGTGCGTGGAATCTAGTCAAACCACAATAATTATATCAAATACGGGTCAAATAATCATAACCCATTTCAATTTACATGAAATTCGCATAAATACACTAAGTTGGTAAAACCCGACCCCGGGCCCACTGCTCGGAAAATTCCGAAATTAGTACCAACGCGACCCTCATCTCGCCACGAGTCCGTGCATATTAAATTTATCGAAATCGGAGTTCAAATGGCCTTCCAAATCCAAAAATCCCGTTTTCAACATTTAGGCCACATTTCTTCAAGATTTCAACCTAATTTCATGAAGATTGATGTTAATTCTACTATAAAATGACGTTTTTGAGTCAAGAATCTTACCTCCGACGAATACCCGATGACTTCTCGGTGATTTCCTCGAGTTTTCTTCTCTCTAGGGCTCAAAATTGAGTTTTGGGTTAATGAACCCGTAACCCTCTGTTCTGTGATTAAATTCTCTGCCAGACCCATTTGCTCTACGCGATCGCGACTCTACTCACGCGATCGCGATGTTCAAATATTTCGGCCTCACGCGATCGCGACTCTCCTCACGCGATCGCGATGTTCAAAAATCCAGACTCACGCGATCGCGACTCGCCTCACGCGATCGCGATGTTCAAACATCCGGCTTCACGCGATCGCGTCCTTATTCCTGCGATCACGTAGTCCAATTTTTCCTGGACCCCATTGCTCTTCTACGCGATCGCGTAGATGCTCATGTGATCGCGATGGCCACCCGGTTAACTCTACGCGATCGCGACTGGTGCTCCTGCGATCGCGATGACCTAGCCCCCAACCCTACGCGATCGCGATCGCGTCCCCCTCCCCGCGATCGCGGAAGGCAAAATCCTGCTGCATTTATGACAGCAACCAGCCCTCTCATTTTTCCCAAAAATGGTCCGTTTGGACCCCGGATTCATCCCGAGACCCCCGGGACCCCAACGAAAACCACCAACATACTCCAAAACGCGATACGAACTTGTTCCAATCATAAAAACACTATACTAAACATCAAAATCACCATTTACACACGAATTCAAGCCTAAGTTTATTCAAAACTTTCAAAACTAACATTCAATCCAAAACCCGATCAAACGATGTCCGAATGACCTAAATATTTGCAGACATATCCAAAATCACATAACGAAACTACAGAAATTGTCGGAATTCCATTCCGACCCCCGGATCAAAATATCACCTACCATCCGGTTTTCGCCAAAATTCAACCGTCGCCAATTCAAGCCTAAAACTATACCGGACCTCCGAATTCAATTCCGATTGTTCTCCTAAGTCATAAATGATCCCCCGGAACTAGTCGAATCATCAGAATCCGGTTCCGAGCACTCTAACTCAATAATCAACTCTTGGTTGACTTTCCATATTCAAGCTTCCTTCAAGCATGCTATTTGCTTCATTTTCAAATCCAAATCACTCCTAACTCACCCGATATACTCTAATACTGTTATAAAAGCATAAGATATGTAGATGCAAGGTAACGGGGTGGAAATTCCTGTAACGACGGGCCGGGTCGTTACATTCTCCCCAACTTAAACAAACGCTCGTCCGCGAGCGGGTTAAGAAACATACCTGGAGCATCAAACAAGTGTGGATATCTGCTCCGCATTTCCTGCTCGGTCTCCCAAGTTGCTTCCTCCACGGGACGACCTCTCCACTGCACTTTCACTGAAGCTATATCCTTGGATCTCAGCTTACAAACATGTCGACCCAAAATGGCTACTGGCTCTACATCATAAGTCAAGTCTTCATCTAGCCGTATCGTGCTGAAGTCCAACACATGAGACGGGTCTCCGACATACTTCCGGAGCATAGATACATGGAACACCGGGTGAACTCCCGACAAACTGGGTGGCAAAGCAAGCATATAAGCCACCTCTCCAACTTTCCTAAGCACCTCAAAAGGTCCAATAAACCTTGGGCTCAACTTCCCTTTCTTTCCAAACCTCATAACACCCTTTGTAGGCGAAACCTTCAGCAACACCTTCTCACCTACTGAATAAGACACATCTCGGACCTTCCGGTCCGCATAGCTCTTCTGACGCGACTGAGCTGTGCGAAGTCTCTCCTGAATCACCTTCACCTTGTCTAAGGCATCTTGGACTAACTCTGTCCCCAACAACCTAGCCTCGCCGGGCTCGAACCAACCGACCGGAGACCTACACCGCCTTCCATATAAAGCTTCATACGGTGCCATCTGAATGCTGGACTGATAGCTATTATTATAAGCAAACTCCGCCAAAGGCAAATAATCAGCCCATGAACCACCAAAATCAATGACACAAGCACGCAACATGTCCTCCAATATTTGAATAGTACGCTCAGACTGCCCATCCGTCTGTGGATGAAATGCTTGTGCTCAGCTCCACCTGTGAACCCAACTCTCGCTGAAATGTCCTCCAGAACTGAGATGTGAACTGGGTACCTCTGTCCGATATAATGGAAATAGGAACTCCATGCAATCTCACTATCTCACGGATGAATATCTCTGCCAACCGCTCTGAGGTATAGGTAGTACACACTGGGATGAAGTGAGCTGACTTGGTCAACCTATCCACCACCACCCAAACTGAATCAAACTTCCTCGCTGTCCGATATGACACTACAAACGCTGGAATCGCCTGTCTACTACTCCTGAGTACCTGAGTCTGCACACAAAAGGTGCAGGGAGTAGGAGTGAGTACTAAGTACTCAGTGAGTAACAAATATATATAAGTAGTTGACAGTAAGAAATCCACAAAATACCACAATATGAAGCTACACTACAGTCCGAATCTCCTACGAACTAGCAGCAACAATACAATACAGCTACCACAGAGTAATTCAACAAATACAGATGCAATGCAATGCACATAACCGCTACGGTGTGTAGCCCGATCCAATTTAACGTCGACGGCGCTCACTGGGGGTGTGTACAGACTCCGGAGGGGATCCTACAGCCCAAGCGCAATACTGCTGCGGCGTGCAGCCCGATCCCATGCTCAGTCCACAATAAGCAATTAAGTCATAAAACATTTCATTTTCCTTAATTCCAGGTTCTCAATTCATAATTTATGAAAAATACTTTAACTTTATTAAATTTGTAAAAGCCGGTGACTTAGCATTTCAAAAGTGTGATTTCAACTTCCAGGACTGAGATCAGTGATTTAAGCAATTATAGCTATCACATAAATATTGTCCTCTAAGGACACTACAGATCGGCACTAGGCCCCAAACAAGGCTTACAGCCCACAAATATATCAAATATAGTGTATTTCCAACACTAACAACATATTATTCATTTCCGGGATGGACCAAGTCTCAATCCCCAGTCACAATCAATCCCGCACCTGCCACGGTGTGCGAGCCACACCCTACTAGTGTCACAATGTGCTAAGCCGGGGTTTCGAACCCTCAGGCTACCATACACACAAACTACTCACCTCTAGCCGGTCGTAGACTCGTCCGCGATGCCTTTTCCTTTGAATTTTGCTCCCTCGTGCGTGGAATCTAGTCAAACCACAATAATTATATCAAATACGTGTCAAATAATCATAACCCATTTCAATTTACATGAAATTTGCATAAATACACTAAGTTGGTAAAACCCGACCCCAGGCCCACTGCTCGGAAAATTTCGAAATTAGTACCAACGCGACCCTCATCTCGCCACGAGTCCGTGCATATAAAATTTATCGAAATCGAAGTTCAAATGGCCTTCCAAATCCAAAAATCCCGTTTTCAACATTTAGGCCACATTTCTTCAAGATTTCAACCCAATTTCATGAAGATTGATGTTAATTCTACTATAAAATGATGTTTTTGAGTCAAGAATCTTACCTCCGACGAATACTTGATGAATTCTCAGTGGATTTCCTCGAGTTTTCTTCTCTCTAGGGCTCAAAATTGAGTTTTGGGTTAATGAACCTGTAACCCTCTGTTCTGTGATTAAATTCTCTGCCAGACCCATTTGTTCTACGCGATCGCGACTCTACTCACGCGATCGCGATGTTCAAAAATTTCGGCCTCACGCGATCGCGACTCTCCTCACGCGATCGCGATGTTCAAAAATCCAGACTCACGCGATCGCGACTCGCCTCACGCGATCGCGATGTTCAAACATCCGGCTTCACGCGATCGCGTCTCTATTCCTGCGATCGCGTAGCACATTTTTCCCTGGACCCTATTTCTCTTCTACGCGATCGCGTAGATGCTCATGCGATCGCGATGGCCACCCGGTTAACTCTACGCGATCGCGTCCGTGCCCCTGCGATCGCAATGGCCTAGCCCCCAACCCTACGCGATCGCGTCCCCCTCCCCGTGATCGCGGAAGGCAAAATCCTGCTGCATTTATGACAGCAACCAACCCTCTCATTTTTCCCAAAAATGGTCCGTTTGGACCCCCGGATTCATCCCGAGACCCCCGGGACCCCAACGAAAACCACCAACATACTCCAAAACACTATACGAACTTGTTCCAATCATAAAAACACTATACTAAACATCAAAATCACCATTTACACACGAATTCAAGCCTAAGTTTATTCAAAACTTTCAAAACTAACATTCAATCCAAAACCCGATCAAACGATGTCCGAATGACCTGAAAATTTGCGGACATATCCAAAATCACATAATGAAGCTACAGAAATTGTCGGAATTCCATTCCGACCCCCGGATCAAATTATCACCTACCATCCGGTTTTCGCCAAAATTCAACCTTCGCCAATTCAAGCCTAAAACTACACCGGACCTCCGAATTCAATTTCGATTGTTCTCCTAAGTCATAAATGATCCCCCGGAACTAGTCGAATCATCAGAATCCGGTTCCGAGCACTCTAACTCAATAGTCAACTCTTGGTTGACTTTCCATATTCAAGCTTCCTTCAAGCATGCTATTTGCTTCATTTTCAAATCCAAATCACTCCTAACTCACCTGATATACTCTAATACTATTATAAAAGCATAAGATATGTAGATGCAAGGTAATGGGGTGGAAATTCCCGTAACGACGGGCCGGGTCGTTACACATAAACGAGAAGTTCATCACCCAATAGATTCCATCAAAACCTTAGAAAAGGAATTAGCTACTTATGATCAAAGAAACAAGAATAATAATTGAATTCATAAACAAATAATTGATATAAAATAAAGGAATAGGTTGAAAGATGTACACACAATTTATTGAGAGATGTACACATAAACAATTTAGAACATGGAACTTATAGATATAGGAAAAATTCACTCACTCTCAACAAAGAACATTCATATGCATACAGACACACCATAGGCTTGCCCCTAGTGTAATACTCCACTAATCGAGTTATTCAATCATAGATCAAGAGGTCTTTAAGGGTTGTAATGTTGGCTACTGGATGGGTAGGATACTTTTGGTTATAGTGACTAACCTCCCTAAGCACTTTTCATCTTTTTTCACAACTTCCCTTTTCGTTTTATTCCTTATGTCTCCCCTAAACATTCCTGCACCTTTATTCACATTTAATCCCCACTTTTCTTTTGTTGGTGTAACTGGCCTTTCTAACTTTCATATATACATTGATATAGCTCTTTTCTTTTCTTATTATTTTTTTTATCATTGCTTTGCAACGCATTTACATTATTTTGGCCAGTTCACTATTTTCTACCATTCATTCTTGATTTTTCCGTTTTCAATTTCCCTTCATCCCACACTTAGAATTTTACATATTCATTACAACACAAGTGCTTCTAGGAGGTCAAGTAAAACAATGTAAGATTTCAGTTTTTGTTTTCATGACATTCAAGGGTTATCAAAGAATAGGCTTTAAGCTCAAAGGGGTTAACTAGGATATTATGTATGGGTGAATTCATGTCTATTGATTTATGGGGTTACACAAAGAAATGCCTCTATCCTTTCTACAACTAAACAACTTCTATTTCGCTTTGCAAACACACAGGGCAAGTTCGAGGTATCATGTAAAACATATAATGTAGGTAAAATCTCACATAAATATAGCATGCAACTCATTTAGAATCTGGTTCATCTACAAAGTCCTATCAATGTTCAAGCAAGCTGTATTGTGCAATTTAAGGCATATTTAGAATCTACAGTCTAGCTTAGATAATACATTCTCATGTTCATTTTAGTTTTGCTAATGTGCATACTTAGGGTTACATGTTACCCTTTGCCCTCTAATCCTAGAAAGAAAAATCTACCAAACCCGGTTCAATAAAAACCCTTGGAAAAGAACCGTGGTCAAAAGAAAAACCTAGGGGGAGATGATACACTAACTAGAAAAAGAAAATAAAAGAAAGAAAAATTCCTACGTCGACTACTTCCCTCAAGAGTACTTGTCCAAAATAGTCCGTCATCAGGAAGAGCCCTTTACTCATATTTTTGGATTTTTCAAATTTTCTGATTTTTTGTGTTTTTATTCCGACTTGGACCCTTAAGAAACCTGTCGCCAAGTATCCATCATCGGGCGAAGCCAGCTATTATTATTTACAATTACATCTACTATGTACAACATATACAAGATAAGTTTCCCACCCTAGACTTAAAATCATGTCATGTCCTCATAACATAATAATAAAAATATAGCTCAAGAGGGGCAAGAAAACTTACCTATGACTCACTCGGAGTTGGAGACGGTGGAGGGGTCGACGTGACATGCTCGACCAAGTGCTCGGAACCATGCCACGAATCTGTTTTTCGACCGAGCTTGCCTCCGTGACATTGCATCTAAGCGCGTGTGTAGGCCATCTACGGAGGTGCGTAAGTCTGCAACCTCCTCCTCCATAGACCTAATCATAGGTATAGTAGATTCGGACCTAGACATAATCACTCCATGGTGAGCGTGCCTAGAAGGTCCGGCTAAGTCAGTGGAATGCCTGGCCCGGGCAACCGGCACATGGTCAACCTCAGCATCCAAGTCAATTGGGTCATTGTCTCGGCCCACCCCGATTTGAGAAGCTCTGAATGGAGCTTTTGGTGGGAGATTACCATCCGTGGCAAGGACCGGAGTCTGATGGCCGAGACACAAAGTAGTGATGAGAGATGGGTAATAAAAACCCTTGGCTTTGAGGGATCCCCTCATCACCATCTCATCACTAATCAAGCGGGCGATGTCCACGTCCCACTGGATGATAAAACACCATGTTAGAAGTGCCCTATTAAAGTTTATGTCAGTGGTGTTGCTGGAGGGCAAGAGCCGGTTACATATGATTGAAAACCAGCATTTAGCAGTGTGTGTGAAATAGTTAGAGTGGAGTGTTTTGTTTCTTATCCAAACAGGGATGCCATCAACACATAAGGCCTCAATTAAGATGTCCCAGGTGATACCAGGCCTATTGTGGTAGTAGTCTACGTCACTAGTAAAAGCATGTGCATGGGCGTAGACGTACTTACCTCGGACGAATACCCTCCTAGCCATCCCGTAGGGAGCATTGGCATAAAACTCCCTAATCAACATCTTGTTCACGAGGGCCGGTGTGTCGAATAGGAACTCCATTTCGCGGAGGCATATATCATCATATATCTCGAACTTTTCACACCGAATGGCTAACCTGTCAATTTCAATTTCCTGGAGCCAAGCCTTAGTCGCCTTGGCGTGGAAGTCAGCTTCCGCCTCCTTGCTAGCGAACCTCGACTCGTCATATGTTGGTCGCCTAGACGAGCTTGCTCCCTGCCTTGATCTTTTAAGATCCATGATCCTGCACAAAAGAGAAACAACCAATAATTTTGCATAATGTTAGAACATCGGTTGGCTACTCAGACTTCACCATTCGTTGATTACCACAATCTTCTCTATAATGCTATCATCCCATAATTCTTACAGTTAACCACTTATCTAACAAATTCACCAATTCACCTCAAGCACCTCACACTTATTTCTTTTGGCAATCTAACATGACCCAATTAAACCTACACCATCCCCAATTATATACAACAATCAAACAACTAACAAGTTGGGCAATATCTCCCCTAAAATTCAATATCCAAGTACTACAACCACCAATTCCCACAAAGGCTAATTAAATTACCAACTATATCAACCATCAAATTGGGTCTCCAAAACAACAAAATCAACATTATTAACATATTGGAGACCCAACAACACCAACTCCACCACAATCCAAGCAATACCAACAAAGTTATAAAAAAATTCATACTAAAACTATACTACACAAGCAACTAAATTATATAGATTCTACTACAATAGCAAGATCTAGTATAAATTTATACAACTAAACTATAATTAAACTAATTAGATCTACTAACAAAGGAAAAAAACTAAAAAAAAGAAAAGGATAGTAGAAGATGAACTTACTAGTTGGGAGGAATGGAATTGTTGACGAAGAAGAAGAAGGTTTGTGAGGGAGTAGGAGGAATTTGGAGAAGAAATAGTAGAGAGACGGAGGAGAATTTGTAGAGAGAGAGAGGGAGTTTGGAGAGTGGGAGGCAGCTAGTAATGGGGAAATAAGGGGGGGGATAATGTTTAGGGTTATTAAAGGGGGGGAGGGAAAAGATTTAAGTTAGAAAAAAAAATTTATGTCCATCGCGGAACTGACCACGGTCGTTCGCGGTTCGTTCGCGGTCGCGGACGAACCGCGAACAGTCAGATTCAGAGAGGGCCTTTTTTCGCGGTTCGTCCGCGACCGCGGATGAACCGCGAACAGAGGCCTTCTCTGAATTTTTTTTGTTCGCTGGGCCAAATTTTTTTTTTCTATTTTTTTTATATAGACTAACTATAATGAGTATACTTACAACAAGTTCGTGGGTTGCCTCCCACGTAGCGCCTGATTTAACGTCGCGACACGACTCAACTTAGCGCATTTTAAGGCTCGCTAGACCTTTGAGGTTCCTCTAACCGTAGTTCCACTTTGTCCTCGATGTCATCAATGCCGACATAAAGTTTCAATTGTTGTCCATTTACATTGAATGTGCGTGAACCATCAATGGTTTGAATTTCCACAGCGCCCGGATCTAATGCCTCAATTACCCGAAAAGGGCCTGACCACCTTGATTTTAATTTGCTTGGGAATAACTGTAATCTAGAATTGTATAACAGTACCTTATCCCCGTTTTGAAGTTACTCTCTATGATGTTCTGGTCGTGAATCCGCTTCTTCCGCTCTTTATATAGTCTTGTGCTCACGAAGGCCAGATACCGAAATTCTTCCAACTCGTGCAACGCGGTCATTCTAGATTTCCCCGCTTCATCCCAGCTGAGATTCAATTGCTTGAGTGCCCACCATGCTTTGTGCTCTAGTTCCACGGGTAGATGACAAGCTTTCACAAACACCAATTTGTATGGTGACATACCAATTGGTGTCTTGAATGTTGTCCTGTAAGCCCATAATGCATCATCAAGCTTCCTGGACCAGCCGGTCCTCGTGGCGTTCACTGTTTTTGTTAATACACTCTTTATCTCCCTATTGGAGACCTCAACTTGCCTGCTGGTCTGCGGGTGATATGGAGTAGCAACTCGGTATTTCACATCATATTTAGCCAGCAATTTCTCGAATGCCCGGTTGCAAAAGTGTGTACCCCCATCACTGATGATTGCCCTTGGAGTCCAGAAACGGGTGAAAATGTTCTTCTTCAGAAATTCCACCACCACCTTAGCATCGTTGGTAAGTAATGCTACAGCTTCCACCCATTTGGACACATAGTTTACCGCAACAAGTATGTACTTATTGCCGTATGAACTGACAAAGGGCCCCATGAAGTCTGTTCCCCAAACGTCAAACACTTCCACTTGCTGAATTGGATTCATTGGCATCTCATGATGCCGGGAGATGTTCCCGGTGCGTTGACATTCATTGCAACCTTTCACCCACAAGTGTGCATCTTTGAACACCGTTGGCCAATAGAAACCGGCCTCAAGTATCGTGGCGGCTCTTCGCACTCCTCCAAGGTGACCACCATATGCTTAAGCATGACATACCTACAAAATAGAAGATTGTTCGATCTCGGGGACGCATCTCTGGATCATGTTATCGAGACATATCCTAAACAAATAGGGTTCATCCCAATAATAAAGCTGGCTTTCACAAAAAAATTATTTCTTCTGGACCGACGAGAGGTCGTGAGGAACAATACCGCTGGCCAGGTAATTTGCATAATCTGCATACCATGGCGCTTCAAAGAGAGTGGTGGTGAGCAGCTGCTCGTCTGGAAAGGTTTCCAGAATTTCCCCACTCTTTTTGACAATTTCAGCTCCTTCAAGTCGTGACAAATTATCAGCACATTGATTTTCTATCACGTATTGATTTTCGGTGCCCTTTCTATCACGTATTTTCGGTCGAACTCTTGGAGAAGCAGCATCCAACGAATTAGGCGCGGCTTAGAGTCCTTTTTATCAATTAAGTACCTTATAGTTACATGGTCAGTGTATACAATTACCTTGGATCCTATGAGATAGGACCTGAATTTTTCAAACGCGAACACGACCGCAAGCATCTCCTTTTCCGTCACTATGTAGTTGTACTATGCTCCACTCAATGTCCTACTAGCATAGTAGATTGGATGCATCAGCTTGTCTTTCCTTTGGCCAAGCACTGCCCCTACTGCATAGTCACTTGCGTCGCACAGTAGTTCAAACGGTTGCTCCTAGTCGGGGGCAATGATGATGGGTGCTGTGACCAACCTCTTCTTCAGTTCCTCAAAAGCAATCCTGCATTCATCAGAAAAAACAAAGGGGTCATCTTTTTCAAGTAACTTACAAAGAGGGTTTGAGATTTTAGAGAAGTCTTTAATGAACCTCCGATAAAAACCGGCATGTCCAAGAAAGCTTCTAATGGCCTTGACGGATGTTGGTGGAGGCAACTTTGCAATGACATCAATTTTAGCTCGGTCTACCTCAATACCTTTTCTTGAAACCCGGTGCCCCAATATTATACCTTCTTGTACCATAAAATGGCACTTCTTCCAGTTTAGCACTAAGTTCGTCTCCATGCACCATTTCAGCACTCTTGTCAGATTGACAAGGCATTCATCGAATGAATTCCCTACCACTGAGAAATCATCCATGAACACCTCCATAATGTCTTCCACCATATCGGTGAAAATAGCCATCATGCACCTTTGGAATGTGGCAGGTGCATTGCATAGTCCGAATGGCATCCTCCTAAAGGCAAAAATGCCATACGGGCATGTGAAGGAGGTCTTTTTCTCTATCCTCGGGGGCTATGGAGATTTGATTGTACCCCGAGTACCCATACAGAAAGCAAAAGTATGACCTCCCTGCCAACCTGTCAAGCATCTGATTAATGAAGGGAAGTGGGAAGTGGTCTTTGCGGGTGGCTAGATTCAGCTTCCTGTAGTCCATGCATATTCTCCACCTGGTGACGGTTCTAGTTGAGATCAACTCGTTATTATCGTTTTTCACCACCGTCATGCCACCTTTCTTTGGCACACATTGAACTAGGCTAACCCAACTACTATCAGAGATTGGGAAAGTTATTCCCGCATCTAGCCACTTGATTACCTCTTTCTTCACCACTTCCTTCATGTTTGGGTTCAGCCTTCTTTGATGTTCCCCGGAAGGTTTGTGTCCCTCTTCCAGGAGAATCTTATGCATTTAGTATGCGGGGCTGATCCCCTTTATGTCTGCCATGGTCCACCCAATGGCACTCTTATATTCTTTTAGTACCTGTATAAGCTTTTGAGCCTGCACATCTAACAAACCAGATGAGATAATAACAGGTAAAGTGGAGTTAGGACCTCGAAATTCATACCTGAGATGAGATGGTAGTGGTTTAAGCTCCAGCTTTGGTGGCTCTTCTATGGATGGCTTTGCAGGAGGGGTCTCTCTTTTCTCTAAATGTAGAGGCTCGAATTCAAGCTCTCTCTCCCAAAACTCCTTGCCTTCCAGAGATAGTACCCATTCTGCTAGACTTTTACCATTTACCTCTTCTAAATTCATTAGGCATGCCTAAAGTGGATCTTCAATGGTCAACTCTACATCGTTTGTCTCCACTATCACATCAACCGCATCAATAAGAGAGCAATTTGCGAACTCACTAGGGCATCTCATGGATTTTTGCACATTAAATATGAACTCCTCATCATTCAACCTCATCTTGAGTTCCCCAGTCTCAGTATCAATCAAAGCTCTCCCTGCGGCTAGGAATGGTCTTCCTAAGATTATAGGAATTTCCTCGTCCACCTTGCAGTCAAGAATCATAAAATCGGCGGGAAACACGAACTTTCCCACCTGGATAAGCACATCATCTAATATACCAAATGGATGCTTAATCGTCCTGTCAGCAAGTTGTAATAACATAGAGGTAGGTCTGGCTCTCCCAATGGCTAGCCTCTTATAAATCACCAAGGGCATGAGATTAATGCTCGCCCCTAAATCATACAATGCCTTTGCAAAGGCATAATTTCCTATTGTGCATGGAATGGTGAAGCTACCTGGATCAGATAGCTTCTCAGCAATGGGTCTAGAGACCACTGTACTACAAGTCTGAGTAAGAGTCACGGTGGCCAAGTCTTGAAAATCAAATTTCCGCGACATCAAGTCTTTCATCATCTTAGCATACCCAAGCATTTCTTTCAAAGCTTCAATTAAAGGAATGTTTACCTGTATTTGCTTGAGCATATCAAAGAACGTTTTGTATTGCTCTTCTTTTTGGTGCTTGACTAACCTTTGGGGGAATGGTGGTGGAGGCCTCTTCTTCCCAATGACTTGGGACTTTTCTTTTTCTATCACTTTCTCTTCAACCTGCTGCTCTACCTGTTCAGCTACTTTCTCCGTTCCCTGCTGCATCTCTTTATTTTCATCAACTGGCTGGACTGTAACTTCTGTCAAGCCGGTGGACTCATCCAGTTCAATGGGCACTGGAGTGAGTGTCTCAGCCTGTGTGTTGCTTCTCTCTCTTTCTTGCTCAGCATTAAGATCTCCACCACTTCTCAGAGTCACTACCATCAGCTGATTTGGGACTTGATCTTTTGGGTTTGTTTGTGTATCTGCAGGCAATGTCCCTTGAGGACGATTGTTAAGAGACATAGCAATTTGACCCACATGTACTTCAATATTCTTGATATCTGCATCATGTGCATCTATCCTCTCATTGGTTTTGGCATTTTACCCAATTACCTACTGCATCATAGCTTCCAACCTTGCGAACTCATCGTCAAGTCTACCCACATGTTGTGGTGGAGGTGGATGATATCCCTGCTGCTGATTGCTGAAATTCTAAGGTCTAGGATATGGAGCCATATTGTGTGGTGGCCTCATACCTGCTGAATTATATTGTGGATGATGAGGCATGTACTGTAGTGGAGCCTGCTGACCCCAACTCTGGTTACCCTATTGTTGCTCTCTATAATTAGCCACATAATTCATGTCTTCATGCTGATGATGATGTTCTTGGTCTGCAGCCCATGGATTACCTATGGGTTGGCTAATGCAAGAAGTGCATAAACCACCATTAGTAGTGTCAACAATATGAACCTGTTGCTTGACCCCTGATTCATCCGCCTTCTTCGTCAGGATGCTCATTTGTGTCAATAAGGTTGCCATGTTCTCCTCCATAGTGCTGGATAGATTCAGAGGTACATAGTGTACCACTGGAGTGATAGGAGCATTCTTGGTCGTCCACCCGGAGATTTGAGCCATCTTGTCTAGCAAATTTTGGCCCTCTCTCCGGGTCTTTCTTAGAAAAGCCCCACATAATGAAGTATATACAATATTCTTCATATTATCTGAAAGCCCCATGTAGAACCTTTGACCCAACATCTGCTCAGGAATCCCATGGTGAGGACACATAACAAGCATACCCTTGAATCTGCCCCAAGTTTCATGTAATGTTTCCATTGGTTTCTGCTTGAAGCTCACTATCTCATCAATTTGTTGAGATGTCTTGTTAGGTGGATGAAACTTGTTGTGGAATTGCTTGACTAACTCATCCCAAGTTGCAATAGAATTTATGGGGAGTGAGTTTAGCCATACATGTGCAGCCCCTATAACTGATAACGGAAAGAGCAATAGTCTGATGGCTTCCGGAGTCACATTCGATTGCCTCTGTGTCTTGCATAATGAGAGAAAGTTCTTCAGGTGCTGTTGTGGATCTTCAACCTGAGACCCATAGAATAATCCCTTGTTTTGCAGTAAGTGTAGCATGTTGTTAGTAATCTGGAAAGATTCAACTTGAATTGCTGACACAACGATGGCAGTTGCCAAATTATCCGTTGTGGGTTATGCCCAGTCAAATAGTGCACCTTCTTGTGCCTCCTGTGCCTCTTGCATGTTTAACCCAGCTTGCTGGTTTGGGTCATTCACGTCACCCAAGTCGAAGCCTAGTTTGATTGGTTGCTGAGATTGCTGAATTTGTTTGATAGCCCTGTTACGTGCCCGGAAAGTTTGCTCGGGGTCTGAGAGTCCTTCAACTAGTTCTCTAGTCCTTGCAGATTTTCTAGGCATGCACCTGAGTACCCAAATCAACAACTATCAAAATATTCAATGTAAAGTGTAGAAAGAACTTGACTACACAAGAATCTTGAAGTTCTGTCAATGGCAATTGGTAATTCCGTTAATTCCTCGGCAACGACGCCAAAATTGATTCACGTCCAAGCAACGGTCGTAGTCAATATAACCTGGTCTAATAAGTCCAGAATCGATCTCACAGAAAATTAACCTACCAATTGCAACTTTCACAACCCAAGAACACTTTTGAATCAAGTTCCCAAACTTTGAGTATATTTTTTTGTGAGTTTTCTAACAACTACTTTGCAAGAATTAAAAGACTAAAAAGAAAGAATTAAATATTGGGTAAATGATATGGAGAAAGACTAAGGTATTGATTTCTCCTATTGATGGAATCCCTTCTGTTTATGCTCATACAAATTATCAATATATTCTATCAATCATGAACGCTATTTGTACCGTAACCCTCTCCCTATCAATTACAATAATTTACTGGTGCACTCTCCCGAGTTACCCTAGATAGCTTTAATTTGAATAGTTCACTTAAGATTGCACCCAAGACTTCGTTATTCCTAATCCCGTATTTATGCCTAAAGTTATAGATTCCCCCAAATAACCTAGGTGTGGTGTTGTTCAACAATATACCTAAATATGCACTCTTTTCCAAGTTATGCACACTAAATAGGCTCAGCTAATCGGGACGTCTACCAATTAACTACAACAAGAATGAAGTTGAACAAATAGAAATCTAGCTAACAATTTGTAATCATATAAACGAGAAGTTCATCACCCAATAGGTTCCATCAAAACCTTAGAAAAGGATTTAGCTACTCATGATCAAAGAAACAAGAATAATAATTGAATTCATAAACAAATAATTGATATAAAATAAAGGAATAAGTTAAGAGAGTTCTCTCTTACTAATAATCTTGCAAAAGTAGGTAATAATACAAGGCTTGCCTCTTTTGGGCGGACTAGAGGTTTATATAAAGGGTTTAGGGCTTAAAAATTTGAGTTTGTACAAAATTAGGACTAAAATTTGTGGCGCCTTCCACGGTTCGTCCGCGGCCGCGGACGAACCGCGAATTGAACAGTTCTCTGAATCTCTTGAAGTTCCGCGAGCTTATTTTTTCACGGTTCTTCCGCTGTCACGAGTGAACCGCGGATGAACAGTAATCCGGATACTTTCTTCAATTCTTCAAGCTAACTTCACTTCAACTTTTCACTTGGCCTTTTTACTATCTTGTGACTCCAAAATAGCTCCTTTAGTATCCAATGGCTTATGTGTACCTATAACACACCAATAAACACTAATAAAAACATTTTGTCATCATAAACAATATCAATTCAACAACAAAGTGTGATTATTTAGGGCATAATTATAGTTAAATTCACCTATTATCAATAACTCATTGGCTAAGATGTCGAGCTTGGTAATTGGGAAGGCGTTTCATTTCTTGGTCAACCAGATTGGAGTTTTGGTAGTTTATTTTGTTGTCGTTTCTGTTGTCCGGGTTATTTCAGGGTTTTAATCTGGATATTGTCTTATGATCAACCCTCTTATCCTTTCATTTTGTCTAGCTTGTTTAGTCGTAGTGGTCTGTCTCATGTTTTCCAGGTTTGTTTTAGGGTTGTACTCCACTTTGTTTTGCTTTTGTTGTTATGCGAACCGGTTCACCGTTTGTCTTATGCAAATTCCGGTCTTTTGTCACCTCCAGTCATCTTCTTTAGTTCTTCTTTATCATTTTGTTTTGTCTTTTGTTTCGTGTTGGTTCTAGTGACATGACATGCATGCATAATTCTCAGTCTGATATTTAAAAGTCAGTTTAGTCAGGAAGCAGTGAAATCATTTTTTAGATTAAGAACAAATGCAGACATTTTGAGATTATTTGAAGCCCGAGCCATGTGAAACGGGGGCAAATAGAACATAAATAAACCCTAAAGGCAGGTTTGCCAAACTAGCAGAGACCATTCATCGTAACCAGAGTGTTGTCTAATGGTGCATTATATCTAACAAATGTGGAAGGGAAATGTTTAGAAATGACCATCAATTCCGATGCGGATAAGAGATACTAGGTATGATTTCTCTATTCTGATTGTACTTGTTTGTATTTGGCATATTTTGAAGATTGAAATGTCGAAGGTGTTTTGTTCTGATATCTAAATACTTTTATCCCATATCATCCCTTTGGAGCCTTACTTATTTTCTCTCATACCCCTCCTTCGGAATCAACGACACAATTAAGAAATACAAGTGCCGAAATAAGTAAATGAAAAGAAAAGAAAAGAAATAAAAATCAAATAAAAAGAAAAGAAAGGAAGAAGAGGAAAAAGAAGAAAAAATAGAAAAAGAAAGAATAAAATAAAAGGAAAGAAAAGAAAAATGAAAAGAGGAGAAAGAAAAACAAAAAGAAAAGAAGAAAAAGAAAGTCACAACAACAAAGTAATTTTTATGACCTGAACTACGTTTGACTTGATCCCGAAAGGGTACGTAGGCAGTCTCTCTCTGACGTTTAGTCACACCAAAATAAAAATCCAAAAGTCCCCAAGTAAGAAATTGGGGCAAAAATTGTGGATGCTGCAAGAAATCGGATTCTGAAAGTTGTAACTTTATCCCATTTTAAATTGTTTTGAACCTTTTATACCCTTCTTTTCTAACCACGTCCAAAAGCTACATTACAGTCCAAAGAAAGACCTTTCGATAAGTCTTCGAGAGATGCCAAGTCGAGCAAATAGAGGTGAATCATATCAGGGGCAACAGTCCAGTTCAAGTAGGGGAAAAGGGAAAATGAGAGAGTCTTATTGATGAAAACCCTCGCAGGTACCGAAGGCGATGAAAGTTGAGAAAAATGAAAAATGAGAGAGTATTATTGGTGAAAATCTTCACGGACACCTTGAGGCGACAGTAAGTTGAGAGAAAGAACAATATGAGAGAGGCTTGACGGTGAAAACTCTTCGAGCACTACAAGTCGAATAAGGATTGCGAATCAGATTGTATAAGGGGAGCATTGAAGCACAGTTTCACGGCAAAAAGGTACAACAAGAGCCGAACGTCAGATTTTCTAACAAGAATAGGTGCAGGTGCATGTCAAGGTCATTAGAGTCGGTATCCACATCCTATAGGTTTCTACTTCGTAGTTTTCTTTTTAGGAATAATCTCTTTCCTTTGTCCTTCACTCCGTTCCTTTGTTTTGTTCACTTCCTCTTCCTAAGTCTGTTTACTCAAAACAAGTGAGAAATAACTTCAAAATTTTCCACCATCTTTCCAATTGCACAAAATAGGGTCTAGCTAGCACTTCAAAGTGTCACAAATCAGGAAAAACAACAAGAGCACTAAGTTAGTAACAATCAACATGCTTTGATCCTTGTGAAATACAAAGGCTTGGTACATATCAATTTATGAACATGGCAACAAATAGAGGGTATTGGGTCTGAATGGATCAAAAGTATTTTCTATGATAAGATTAACAAAAGGGGTGGTAAACCAATGACAGGAAGGGTCCGAGTGGAAATCAAAGTTAACATGGCAAGTGAAGGAACAAAAGACCTCAAGGCCAGGGAGAGTGGTTTAAGTCAAGAACGAACAACATACGCAATGAGTGGGTGAAAATTGTCATGCTTTGGGATTCATGTGAAATAAAAGGTTTGGTAAATGTCAGTTCATGAGCAATGCAACAGATAAAAGGTATTGGGTCTAGACGGAAAAGAGGTATTTTCTATGATAATGTAATGGCCCGGCCTATCGTTTTCAGAATTTATGCCCCGGACCCCTATTAACTACTTCCCCTAAGTTAATTTATGCTATTTTGGTTTGTGGGGAAGTTTGGTGTTTGGATTCGGAGTGTTGTGGGACACTTAGTCCCTAAATGAGAGTTTAAGTGTTGAAAAATGGTCCGTAATCAGAACAATATGAAGATGACATCGGAATGGAAATCTAATGGTTCCGTTATCTTCGTTAGGTGATTTCGGGGTTGGGAGCGTGTTCGAAATGTATTTTAGAAGCTCGTAACTCATTTAGGCAAGGAATGCCGAAAGTTAGTATTTTGGCGATATCCGGTTGACAAGTGAAATTTTGATCCGAGGGTCGGAACGGGATTTCGGAAGTTGTTGTAGGACAGTCATGTCACTTGGGACGTGCATGCAAAGTTTTAGGTCATTTAGATGTGGTTTAGTTTGATTTTTGATCGAATGCGTATTTTTGAAGTTTTAAAAGAACTTAGGCGTGAATTTGATGTAATTCAATGATATTAGTGTTAGTCGAGGTGTTTTGATGAATGGAACAAGTTTGAATAGTATTTTAGGATTAGTTGGCATGTTAGGTTGAGGTCCCGGGGGACCTCGGATGAGTTTCGGGGTGGTTTCGGACCATTTCCAAACTATTTTTTGCTACTGGTTTTTGGCTACAGCAATGCTCTATGCAATCGCGGGGAATTGGATGCGATCGCGGTGAGTAAAATGCTAAAAAAATTTCAGTGCTTCGTGATTGCGAAGAAGAACATTTCTATTGCATTGATCCTACTTTGGAAGCACATATATTTTTATCTACAAAGCATTTTGAGGTGATTCAAAAATAAAAGTTATATCCCATCGTGTCTAGTTTCCAGAAATATAATGAAATCGTAATTTCGACATCTGTAGCAAAAGTTATGGACGTTACACTATAGGCTGTCCGAGAAGGATCTCTAATACATATGAATGAATTTGGAAGCTTATATCTCGCAATGTATAAGGATTCAGGAAATAAGCAACATATGAAACTTATATCCCTATGTGTCTAGTTTCGAGAACATCAAACCATTTGTCATTCAGAGTTATGTGCAAAAAGTTATGACCATTATACTGAAGGGTATCCCGAGGAACTGGAATTGTTTATCGAGATTGCGAAGGGTTTACCGCGATCGCGAAGAGCAAATATTGGGCGGAGAAAAGTTGTTCTTCGTGATTGCAAAGCAATTTCCGCGATCGTGAAGAGTAAATACCTGGGCAGAAGCTTTATTTCATGGTTTCAGCCATTTTTAACATTTTTGGACCAAGGGAGCTCGGGTGAAGCGATTTTTGAGATATTTTCAAGGAAAACATTGGGTAAGTTTTCTTGACTCAATTTTGGTTGTAAACTCGAATCTATCTCAAATTTTGGTGTTTAATTTGAGAATTTTGTTGAAAATGGTAAAAAATCCTCTTGGATAGAATCACTGATTTGAGGGTCTAAATGATATGGAAATTTTATAAATTTGGTATGGTTAGACTCGTAAGAGTGTGAGGTTTCTAAAAATATAAATTTTACTCGGTTCTGAGACGTAGGACCTGAGGGGTATTTTGGTCATTTTATAAAATTTTATGTATTAACTTAGAATCTATTGTAGAATAAACTACTTGAATTATTATTTACAATATGCAATTTAATTAAATAGATTTGAGCCATTTGGAGTCGGATACTCGTTGCAAGAGCGTGATTTCAGGTTGACTTGCACTTGATTGAGGTAAGTGACTTGTCTAACTTTGTGTGGGGGACTTTATCCCTTAGGATATAATATTTGGTAATTGAATGCCTTGTGCATGAGGTGATGAGCACGTACTTGAGTTAATTGTTAAAAACCTGAATTTTTACTTAAATACTTGATTTGGATTTTCTTTCATAATTGCCTTACTTTACTTGTTATTATAGTCAGTGCTAGCGTAGAAGAGCATGTTTAATTACCCCAAGTTGCCTATTTGTTAAATTGTCTTAAATTGGATTTACGTGGAGTATGTTAGGCCTTTATTATTTGTTGCTTTGTATTGTTGTACTTCAATTTCTAAACATTTCTCTGATGTTGGTTGCGCATTTACTTTGGGACTATGGGTTCAATTCCCGGGAGCTCCCCCTCTTGTTTGTTTACTTTGGGACTACAGGTTCAATTCCCCGGAGAACCCCCTGCACTTTTATGTTGCGACTACGGATTCAATTCCCGGGAGATTCTCCAGTAATTGATATGATGGACTACGGGTTCAATTCCTGGGAGATCCTCCAGTAATTGATATGATGGACTACGGGTTTAATTCCCGGGAGATCCTCCAGTAAATGATACGATGGACTACGAGTTCGATTCTCGGGAGATCCACTAGATAGTTGAGGAAAAAGGACTACAGGACGGTATCCTGGGAGACCCTCATTGTGGTCTTGATATTGATCTGTATTTACTCAGTGTTTAGTGCGTTCCTGTGGTTGTCATTTCTTGGTTGACCCGCTTTACTTCACTGTTGTACTTATTGTTTCTGTCAGATTATTAGACTGTTGATTATTATTTTTGTCTTAATTGTCTCAGTAGGGCCCTGGCCTTTCCTCGTCACTACCCAACCGAGGTTAGGCTTGGCACTTACTGAGTACCACCATGGTGTACTCATGTCACGACCCAAAACCCGGTCGTGATGGCGCCCAACGCATTGCTAGGCAAGCCCGACCATTTTCCAGATAACCTGTTCATTTATGAATTAATATCGATCAATTTAGAGTTAACTAGCATGTTTTCATAATAGAAACAACGATGCGGAAATAGAAATATATATAATACAGCCCAATGAATCCGGTGTCACAAGTCTGAGCCTCTAACAGAAAGGAAACACCCTATAAAATCCAAGTCTAAGTAGAATGACAAAAGACATAAATAGAAGGAGGGAGAGATCGGGTCGTGCGGACGCTGGCAGCTACCTCGATGTCTCCTCAGCTGGTAATAGAAACAACAACAGTGTATGGCTCAACTGCCCTCCTGGATCCCTGTATCTGCACACAAGGTACAGGGAGTAGAGTGAGTACTTCCAACTCAGTGAGTAGTAATCAATAAATAATAACTAAAAGTAAGATCACATATATTAACACTAAACAGTTCTAAGAATAACTGTACAGGTAAATCATCTCAAAAATGGCAAGTCCGGTTCCAGTCCACTACTGTCTCACACTAATCCAACACTGATCTAACCTTGTTGCGGCGTGTAGCATATATATATATATATATATATATATATAATGTTGCGGCGTGCAACCCGATCCAATATATATAGTGTTGTGGCGTGCAGCCCGATCTAATATAATATAGATATTCTGCGGCGCGCAGCCCGATCCAATAATATATAACTGCGCTCACTAGGGTGTGTGTAGACTCCGGAGGGGCTCCTTCAGCCCAAGCGCTATAGTACTGCGGCGTGCAGTCCGATCCACATATATATTACTGCGGCGTGCAGTCCGATCCATATATTTATATATTGATGCGGCGTGCAATCCGATCCATATATATATATCATATATATAATACTGCGGTGTGCAGTCCGATCTAATACATGTATATGTATATACTATTGCGGCGTGCAGCCCGATCTAGTATATATATCATGACCTCAAAATGGGTTCTCGACGCCTCTCAGTCAACATAGACTCGGCCTCTCAGGCCCACTCGGCTAGAACAGGGTATTCAACCTTAGGTATTCTCACTTAGAGTACACATCTAGTACTAGTTCATGTCATGTTATACAGCTACGAATACAGCTGAGAGTATGTGCTCACACGATGTAGGGGTCATTTAGCTCCATAGGCTTCCCTAATATTCTACAGATCGGCACAAGGCCCCAAACATGGCTACTAGCCCAATTATACACATACAAGCTCATTCTGAGTCAATATACACAATAAACTATCAATCGGGAAGGACCAAGTCCAAATCCCCAGTCACAATACCACCACGACCGTTGTATGACGCGTGTTTCATCTCAACATAGCACTGTATAGTGCAAATACGGGGTTTCAAACCCTCAGTATATCATTTATTGTTACTACTCACCTCGAACCGGCAAATGTCCTAGCCCACCTTGCGCTTGCCTCGCAAATCAACCTCCACGGATGTCAAATTTGATCAAAACCAATAAAGATACATCAAAATAGGCTAAAGGAACATAACCCAATCGAAATAACTCGAATTACACCAAAAATCACGAAGTTGCCAAAACCCGATCCCGGGGCCCAATTCTTGAAAAAATACAAAAGTCATATTTTCAGAATCTTTATCTTTCCACGGTCCACACATATAAAGTTTATCAAAATTGGACTCCGTTTGCCCATTCAAATCAGTGATTTTCTCTAACCCATGCTTAGAGAAAAATCCTCCATTGATACACATTAATTCTTCCGATTTCAGAGATTAACTCCATAATTTATCAATGTATTAACATAAATTGAGTCCATGAGTGCTTACCTGATGAATTCCCTTGATTTCCTCCTCAAAATTGCCTAAATCGCCTCTTAGTTTGAAGCCCCAAATGTGTTATAACTTCTAAAATTTTGAACCCTTCTGTTCATTAATCACTGACGAATTTTCGCTTTTGCGACCTCAGGCTCGCTTCCGTGCATTCGCTTCTGTGAAATCTCTATCGCTTCTGCGACATTTCACTAACAGACCTTCACCACTTTTGTGTCTCAGTTCTCGCACCTGCGAGACCGCTTAAGCGGCTCCCTCCCACTTCTACGAGCCTACCTAACGAGCCACTTTTCGCTTCTGCAGAATTTTTCCCGCATCTACGGTTTCGCATCTACGACCAGCTATCGCTTCTGCGAAAATTCATTGGCCGGCCCTGGATCGCACCTGCGACCATTTTGTCGCTTCTGCGGTCCCCCATCCCCAGAAGCGAAACCTCTGCTGCAACACATACCAGCAGCTATAAAACTCCAAACTTCATCCGTTTAACTCTCCGAAAACATCCCGAGGCCCCCAGGACATCAACCAAAAATACAAATCTACTCTAAGTCATCACACGAACTTGTTCCAGTCATAAAAACATACCCTCAAACACACGAATCATCAAATTAAGGCGGATTCAAGCCTAAGTTTCAACTAAAACTTCCAAAACCAACATCCAATCAAAAACCCGACCAAACGATATCCGAATAATCTAAAAATTTGCACAAATATCCAAAATAACCTAACGAAGCTACTGCGACTGTCCGAATTCCATTCCGATGCACGGATCAAAATCTCACCTATCGACCGGATTTCGCCAAAATTCCAACTTCGCCAATTCAAGCCTAATTCGACACCGAACCTCCAAATTCAATTCCGATCACTCTCCTAAGCCACAAATGATCCCCTGAAGCTACTCGAGCCATCAGAATTCGATTCCAAGCCCTCTAACTCACAAGTCAACATCTGGTTGACTTTTCCCAACTATTCCTTCATCAAA
Source organism: Nicotiana noctiflora (assembly GCA_032618575.1). Lineage (NCBI taxonomy): Eukaryota > Viridiplantae > Streptophyta > Magnoliopsida > Solanales > Solanaceae > Nicotiana > Nicotiana noctiflora. Next base: position 35,894 of record JASVEL010005416.1, on the reverse strand, counting down.
GAGACTATTTGTCTCATTTCCTACCAAACTCGATCCGAATTAACTCAAACTCACCAAACACATATATTGAAACATGAACAAGCATATAACGGGAAAAACAACACAGTAATTCACGTGATGACGGACCGGGTCATCACAACTCATGCCCTTCCTGAGCATATATTTCATGTGTAGATCCAGGTACTTCTGATCGAGCGCATTATCAGTAATCCAAGTGCTATATTCGAAGACTTGAGGTACATTTGGCACGTCAGCAGACCAAAGAGTCTCCTTCTACTCTATCTTGTAGTTAGCAGTTCCATTTTATGTATTCAGTTGTTGTAGACATTTTCGGATGTTAGAGTTGTACCTTATGATTCTCTTACTCTGTGTTGTCCATGGATTTTTGGGTCTTTGTGATAGTTTTAGAATGCTAAGTGTTAAAGTGTATGTGCCAGAAGGAAATTATACACATTATTTCTGTTATTCAGTTTTGATTATAATTTTCTGTAAATGTTATTACTTTCGCAAGGTGTTAGGCTTACCTGGTCGTGAAGACTAGGTGCCATCGTGGCGTGTTCACAATTGGTGAACTAGGGTCGTGACAGATAAGAGTGGCAAAGAAATTGGTTAGTCAATAAGAAAGCAATGTCTTTCAAGGTGAAATCAAAGTTATCATGGCAAGTGAAGGAGCAATCGCTGCAAAGTCAAGGCCACAAACCAACCACCACGTTTAAACCCACAAGTTTTCTTTGTTTGAAGCAGGGATAAAAGCTATGTTCATATCAAAGCTTGGAAGGTTGAAATTCTCAGGTTTAATGCCCCAATTCTGCTTACGCATAGGCTATTGAGAAGATCACACATCACCACTAGGAGAAGCATTTCCTAGTCTGGGTTTTCGAGTTATATTTTTGTTGTAGGAGACGCACATCCTAAAATGCAAGTTTAGCCTTACGAGATGCACTTCCTAGTTTGGATCATATGAGTTTGAGTCACTGATAGTTTTACCCCTAGGAGACGCACTTCCTAGTCTAAGTCTTTCAAGTTATATTTTGCTCTTGGAGATGCACTTCCTAAGTTGATTTCACCCATATGAGACGCACTTCCTAAATTGACAATTCATTCATAGGAAATGCACTTCCTAAATTGATAGTTCATTCATAGGAGACGCACATCCTAGTTTGAGTCATTGAAGTTTTATCCATAGGAGACACACTTCCTAAATTGATAGTTCATTCATACGAGACACACTTCCTAGTTTGAGTCATTGAAGTTACACTTGTACGAGACGCACTTCCTAAATTGAGAGTTCATTCATAGGAGGCGCATTTCCTAGTTTGAGGCATTGAAGTTTCACCCCTAGGAGACGCACTTCCTAGATTAAGTTGATTTTTACTCATAGGAGACACACTTCCTAAGACACACTTCCTAGTCTGGTTCATTGAAGTTTTGTCCATAGGAGACGCACTTCATAAATTGATAGTTCATTTATAGGAGATGCATTTTCTAGTTTGAGTCATTGAAGTTATACCTGTAGGAGACGCACTTCTGGAATTGAGATTTCACCCCTAGGAGACGCACTTTCTAGTTTGAGTCATTTAAGTTCACCCCTAGGAGACGCACTTCCTAGTCTCGTTCATTGAAGTTTTACCTGTAGGAGACACACTTCCTAATCAAGGTCTTTCAACTTATTCTTTTAGGAGACGCACTTCCTAAATTTAGAGTTCATTCATAGGAGACGCACTTCCTAGTTTCAGTCGCTGAAGTTTTACCCCTAGGAGATGCACTTCCTAGTCTTGGTCATTTAAATTCACCCCTAGGAGACGCACTTCCTAATTTGGTTCATTCAGGTTTAATTTTAGCAGACGTATTTGCTAGTCAAAGGTTTTGGTTTTACTCATAGGAACGCACATCCTAGTCTAGTCTTTAGTTTACTCTCATCATTGCATCAGTAGTATAAGTGGTTTACAATTTTGCTAACAACTCACAAATCTTCCCAGTGCAAACCAGGGCTGAAAATTTCATTTGTTTTGTTTGTTTTGGTTGCAGGATCCCACATGGAAAACAAGGGAACACAGAGTGTTTTGGCAATCAGGCACCCACCTAGAGAACAAGGGAAGACAATTCAAGTTTCAAAGGGAAAATAGTGTAAATGTTGGAGAATAAGAGAATTCATTTCAGAAAACAATTCAAGTTAGCAACAAAAGAAGCTAGCGGCAAGAATGCAAGTCAACAATCCGAGATAATCGACAGAAGTTAGTCACAATAAAGGAAAGGAAAAAGAGAAAGACAAGAAGTTAATCCAAATGCAGAAGTTGATGAAAGATGTGGTTTGGTCAAGACATGGCTGAGGTCACAAGCACTGCATACACGATTTTGGTTCGAAAAGCTGAGGAAGAATGAACTAGCACCTGCAACTAGCAAACGTCAAAGTTCAAACACAAAGTCTGCATGAAGAATCACTCAAGACCCAAGATCAAGCTTCAGAAGACTTATAGATAGGAATCTTGTAACTCATAGTTGACATGCTTAGTTAGTCTTTTTCATTTTGATTTTGATGTAACAACAGGATCGCGGACCGAACCTCAGCGGAACGGCACCTCGATCGGCTCTCCACCTTGGTACTCCATCAGTGTTCTCGTTTCTGAACTACATTGACCGGATTCCTTTATACCCAAGAGAATGTAGTCAACCCCTGAAGTAGGGTTCGACCAAATCTTTCAAAAAATGCTTCCCACAGAGTATTCAAACGGGCAAAAATCACTCGTATCCCTTCACTTAGCTTTGCACAAAACTTGGGATTTTCGAGCAAAGAGGGCTAGCTGTGAGCACGCGATTTTTGACCTATATGAATTACTCCCATAAAATATCAGAAAATAATTTTCCCTTTTTGTTTTTGCAATTTATAGGAATTTTCATAGATTTTTGTTAACGATTTTCATTTTGTGCATATTTAATTTCCATTAAAAATAGAAAATAAAAAAAGACCATGCATTGCATTTAGATTTTTTGTGTTTACATTTAAGGATTAATTAATTAATTAGTTGCTTTATCAAAATAAAAATCACAAAAAGGGGCACACTTTTATATTTTTAGCTTTTAAATTTCAGATTATTAATTTTATCTTTGACTTAGGATCAATAAATTTTTATAAATATTATAGTTAAATAATTAGCTTAATTTTATAATTTGAATTGATTTAGGAATTTAAATTAGGTTTTTAACTTATTAAAGAAAGAAAAGAAAACTGAAAAAAAGCGGATTTTACATTCAATTGGGCCAAACCATTTAAAAGTCCAAAATTTTCTTCCTACACATCCCAAACCAGATCGACCCGACCCAATACCCAACACCAAATAACCTAACTACAACTACAAATCTAACGCCTGCAATCTTAAGGGGGGAATAGACATAGGTGCAGCTTTTCAACAAGGACCTCCCCCCTGAAAGCTTCGTCTTCCTCACACTCCCCCTCCCCAACGTTTCTCCTTCTTCAGCAGAAGAAGCAAGGTTCACAGCTCCACATCGCCGGAAATTCAAGCCGTCGTGACCTTTCTTCTACACCAAAGAAACGCATGCACACACACGCAGCCGATCTGATTCCCAAACTCGCCGGAAACCAGCCCCGAAAAGCCATGAGAACCGGCCAATAATTCCAGTTTTGAAACGCAATCAAACAGTCTCAGAACCTGTCGAAACACCAACTCGAGATTTCCAGCCCGTGCTCGAGTTTCTGTTGCCGTTCGCGATGCCATTCGATGTCGTCGGTTCCCATTCAGGTTGTGGTCATTTTCTGGTGTGTTTCTGTTTTCCTTACTCTGCTTTGATGTGACTGAGAGCAAATTACAGTAATAAAGGTCTATCTCGTTTCCCTTTACATAGTTGTTTGAACATTTTGAGTGAGTTTCCTTGTTGGATATGCTATAATTTGTTCTGTTAATTAGTCTGCTAGTTTGGTTAGTTTGCTGTGTTTTGTTTGAAATTAGCTTAAAATCTCTAAAAATGTTGAGTTGCTTGTCATTTTATGAATCAACAATTGTTCAGTTAAATTAAATTAGGAAGAGCAAATAAATGGGTTGTTGGGTAGTCTAACATATTTAAAGGCCAACGATATCGATTACTGCATATCTTTTGGCTAATGTGATTTGTACTTACATTGAAATCTGACCCCAAAACAGAGAAATATTTTTAATTTGTTAGCATTCGTTAATTGTTTTTCTTTTCCAGTTTTCTTGATCAACTTTGGTAATGTTAGTTTAATTCATTTTTCTCCTTAAATTTAGATATATGAATAATTATGAACATCCGTAGTTTGCTTTAAGTTGAGTGCAACTTTTTTTTAAAATAAATTGAGGCGTGTCATGCCAAACAAAATTTATAACCCATGGCCCTCACTTAACTAATTTTAATTATTTAAAAATCGGTACGCACCATTTAGCGAATTTCCATGGCCTCCCGCAAAGTAATTAAATGTGTAGCTGCTTTAGGTACACTCTTTAATAATCTTACCTTTCTAAACTCGGGGTCACATTTATGTGACCCAAATCCTTAAATGGCAACCACGGGTGCACTGGTGCGACGTGGTTCGAGACGCATTTTCACGACATTGCAATTCTTATTAAAATAAAGAATAAAAGCGGGTTACTAATAAAAGGCGCATGAGTTAGAACATGTTTTGAAATTAGATAAAATCAAATACAACAGTTGAGCAATCGTGCTAGAACCACGGAACTCGGGAGTGCTTGACACCTTCTCCCGGGTTAACAGAATTACTTACTCGGATTTCTGGTTCCCGACTGTTAAACAGAGTCAAACCCTTCCTCGATTCGGGATTCAAACCAGTGACTTGGGATACTATAAGTTTTCCAATTGGCGACTCTGAATCTTTTAATAAATGAATCTCGTTCGATTGTCCTTTAAGTGAAAAAATTCCTCTACGCCCTTCGGGAGTAGGTAAAAAAGAGGTGTGCCAGCATACATACAAATTCCAAAATTTGAATAAGGCAGCAAAAAATGGTAAAATCACTCGATGAGTGCTTTAAGTTTCTTCCCGGTATTGAACTTGTCGTTCTTGCTTTTTCAGAGAGAAGAGTGCACAATCATTATAATTTTCGACTTGATTGTAATATTTAAAGCTAGCGATCGTTGTGTGGAGCAATGTTTTAAAAGGCGGAGGCGTGAGGCGAGGCATCTGAAACACCTTAGTCTTTAGCAGACCTGGTATTTGAAAGTGTCACGACCCAAACCCCGGTCGTGATGGCGCCCAACACAATGCTAGGCAAGCCCGACCATATTATCCCTTAAAACAGCCAGTTATTAATCAAATTAAACTTAAACAGTAAATGATCATATCAGGTGATAAACGAAATGTAAACATACAAAATACGGTCCCAACCATATCGTGGTGACACGAGACTGAGCCTCTACACATCCCAATACAACCAAGTCTAGGCAAATAGGAAATCAACAAGATGATAAAGAAGGAGAAAACAAGCTCTGCGGACTACCTCGTAGTCTCCGCAAGAAGACAAGGATCAGCAGCTACAATGTCTCAACTGCTCTCGGGCACCTGTGGATCTGCACAGAAAGTGCAAGGGAGTGGGGTGAGTATATTTCAACTCAGTGAGTAACAATAATAAATAATAATTGAAGGTAAGTGTGCTATCACTTAGCAGTTCTAAGGCAACTCTCACAGGTACGTCATCACTATAGTAATACTCAAATCTCCAATCCACGTTTATCTCTACAAGATTCTTACACTGATCCAACCCTCACTCGTACCCCTACGGTGTACGGCCATCTCAACATATAAAGACACATACCTATGTCTATAATGTATAAGTAATTAAGTAGATAGTAGGATATGATTAAGTATAATGCTGCGGCGTGCAGCCCGCTCCAATACATATACCGCTGCGGCGCGCAGCCCGCTCCATTTAACGTCGACGGCGCTCACTGGGGGTGTATACAGACTTCGGAGGGGCTCCCTAGGCCCAAGCACTATTATACCGCGGCGTGCAGCCCGATCCACACATGTATTACTGCGGCGTGCAGTCCGATCCAATATATATATGTATATATATTTATACTACTGCGGCGCGCAGCCCGATCCCATAATATACACAAGTGTTCACTGAGAATGTGTGCAGACTCAGACTCCGAAGGGGCTCCTACAGCCCAAGCGCAATAATACTGCGGCGTGCAGTCCGTCCCACATGTATATTACATGTATATTACATGTATATTACTGTGGCGTGCAGTCCGATCCAATATATATACTGCTGCGGCGTACAACCCGATCCAATATAGGTATATATATATAATACCTCATAACGGGTCCTCGACCATATCCCAGTCAGTATATACTTGGCCTCTCAGGCCTATTATAATATATCACAGTGGGTCCTTGACCCTATCTCAGTCAATATAGACTTGGCCTTTCAGGCCCACTCAGCTAGAACAGGGAATTCCACCCTAGATAATCTCTCTCAATGTACATATCTAGTACGGGCTCATATTATGCTATACGGCTAGAGCTACGGCTGAGTGTATGTTTCCAACATGATATAAGGGTCACCTAGCTTTATAGGTTCCCTAATGCTCTACAGATCGGCACAAGGCCCCAAACATGGCTATTAGCCCAATTGTACAGTTATAATCTCATTAGCAGTCATACAACACAGTATTCTATTAGCCGGGAAGGACCAAGTCCAAGTCCCCAATCACAATGTCACCACACTCGTCTCGAGACGTGTGTCTCATCTCAACATAGCACTGTGAAGTGCTAGTACGGGGTTTCAAACCCTCAGTACATTATTTACTATCACCACTCACCTCGAACCGGTAGAAGCTTCAATCCGCCTTGCGCTTGCCTCGCAAATCAGTCTCCTCGGGTGCCAAATCTGCTCAAAATAATAGAGAATGCATCAATATATTCTAATTTCACGAAATTCATTCGAAATAATCCAAATTATATCAAAACCCACAAGTTGTCAAAACCCGACTTTTGGTGTGCTTTTCGAAAAATTACAAAAGTCACATATTCAGAATCCCCATCTCGATACGAGTCTAGGCATATAAAATTTACCAAAATCGGACTCCATTTGCCCACTCAAATTAATGTTTTCCTTTAATTTAGGCCTAGGGCTCAAACTCACCTTTAATCTTTCATTTACAGGGATTTAACCAAGGATTTCATGCTAAAAAGATGTAATTAAGCCACAAAACTTACCTCCAACGAAACCCCAATGATTTCCCAGCAATCTCCCGTCAATTTCTTCTCTTGAAACTCAAAAATGGAGGTTTTGGGTATTAAACCCGCGACTGACCAGTTCTGGTTTTTAATTCACTACCAGCCTATTTCCTTCATCGCGTTCGCGACGCCTCTCACGCGAACGCGATGCCTTTTTCCTCTTCTTCATCGCGAACGCGTCACACCTTCACGCGTCCACGAAGGTCAACTTCCCAGCTCCGGATTTTTTACTCTACGCGAACGCGTAGTCTCCTACGCGAACGCGTGGCCTCGCCAAATCCTTCTTCGCGATCGCGTCCAAGACCCACGCGAACGCGATGCGTTCCAACTCCCTCATACGCGAACGCGACCTTCACCCACGCGTTCGCGATGCTTCCCAGCCTTTCCAATACTTGAACGCGTTACCTCCCTCGTGAACGCGAAGCATGCTGAACCTGGCCTACACGAACGCGGGCCTTGCCCTCGCGAACGCGAAGGCCAAATCACTGCCCAGTGATCTGCAGATTACAGCAAGTCACTTCTTGCTTCCAAATCCCGGATGATGGTCCGGATTCACCCCGAGGCCCCCGGGACCCCAACGAAAACCCCCAACATACCCCAAAATACGATACGAACTTATTCCAATCATAGAAACACCATCCTAAACATCAAAATTACCAATTTCACACGGATTCAAGCCTAAGTTTCTTCAAAACTTCCGAATTACACATTCCATCAAAAACCCGATCAAACGACCTTCAAATGGCCTGAAATTTTGCAGGCACATCCAAAATCACCTAACGGAGCTACTGCAACTGTCGGAATTCCATTCCGACTCCCGGATCAAAATCTCACCTATCGATTGGATTTCGCCAAAATTCAACCTTAGCCAATTCAAGCCTATTTCTACACCGGGCCTCCAAATTCAATTCCGATCACTCTCCTAGCTCACAAATGATCTTCCGGAGCTGACCAAATCATTAGAATTCGATTCCGAGCTCTCTAGCTAAATAGTCAACTCCCGGTTGACTTTCCTTATTCAAGTTTCCTCCAAAAAGGCTATATGCCTCATTTTCAATCCAATTCACTCCCCTGATAGACTCTACCACTGATATAAAAGCATGAATTATGTAATTAAAACATAACGGGGTGGTAATTCCCGTGACGACGGGCCGGGCCATCACAGAAAGCTAAAGAGATAATTTGTATAAGTATTCTTCGGTGAAATTTTTTTTAAAAAAAAGAACAAATTACCGTCAAAATCGACAACAATAGTTAATATCGCATTAGCCAGCCTCGAGAGAGAGAGCGCATCGGGTGAGATGATTAAGTTAAGAGTGTCTCGGCACTTACGTGTTGAACAAAAAGGATGTACACCAAAACAACTCTAAGCCACTTAAAGAGCAAATTTCCAAAAATAACCCTGAAGCAAGGATGGGAATTTCCAAAATTTAGCCCGAAACAGGACGAAGCGCACCTCAACTCCCGCTTCTAAATAAGTAGAATTTAAGGAAAACAATAAAAATATCAAGACAGATACTTATTCAAATGACAGGAGAGGTAACAACGACAATGATAAAACCCAATAAAATCTCAAAGGTAGGGTTTGGGAAGGGCAATGATTATACATATCTTATCTGTATCTTATGAAAGTACAGAGGTTGTTTCCAATACCCCAAATTCAAATGATAGGAGAGGTCAAATAATTATCTGTACTGATCGTGAATGATATTCATGAGCCAGATACAACATAAGTATATGAACCGATAAGGGGGATGAAGATGAACTTACAAGCCGAACTATAAGCAAAATGTGTGGTGTACTATGCATCTAGTCACAAACTAATGTAACCAAGCTAAACTGGAAACAAAGTTCTCCACACCTCTGTTTTAAAAGGCAAAATTGGGACTCGCCCGGGATTCGTCCCGGCGTGGAGCACTGGTAATATTCCCTTGGCTTATGTTTGGGGCTTAGTTCCGTGAGACTTATCCCTCGGCCATCGGGGCTTACGACCCGGACACGCCCAACGCTCAGCGTACTGGACTCACCTAATAGAACATTATGCAATTGTGTGTAACTAGCCTTGTAAATCCTCAAATTTTCTTAATAGATCGTTGGCTATTCAAAATTACTTTTTTTCTTAATCATAAATCATTAAATTGAGAGTATTTTATGTCATAATTAAAATAATATTATTGCACGTTATTCACTAAGACAACGATGAGAGTAAATTTTAAATAAATATTTTATTTAAAATTATTTATTTATTAACTTTTGTTATGTCTTTAATAAACACTAGCCCATAACTTTTTTATAATTATTTTACTAACTATTTTTTTTTTCACGTTTACAAGATACAATATTTATTAATTTAATAGCTCAACATTAACTCGTATCTATTTACAATTTCAAATAATTAGTTATCATCGTATTGTGTGGTGAATTATATGTCACTTTATTATCTTGTTGAAATTAAAAAATAAAGGAATCACGTATAAATAGGGTGAATGCTAGAGAATCATATTATTGTGAATTATATTTTTTATATAAATTCTCTTTCTAATAGAAAGCATATTAAATAAATGGAGTATTTTAAGAAAAATATCAAATTATAATATCAAAATTCTTTCAAGATTCATTACTCCTTAAGAGATTCATATAAGATTTCATATCAAGTAAATTACTTTTGATGTTTGAATTGTAACGATGTTACATCTAATTTGCATATTATGATATATGTCATACTTTTTGTATTATTCATAGTTGAATTTTAATTTATAAATAGATTATCTGTTATAATTTTATGATTTTAATGTAATATTATAATTATTTTTTATTTTTTACTATCTTAATATTCTTGAAATTAGTAAAATTTAAAGATCCATGGGACTTATGCCCCATGTCTCAGGGCTTACGCCCCGCCTCGTCAGAGGTAAAAAGCCTAGCATCACACCTCCGCCTTTTAAAACATTGCTCCGCACAACAATCGCAAGCTTTAAATATTACAATCAAGTCAAAAATTATAATGATTGTGCACTCTTCTCCCTCAAAAAGTTAGAATGGCAAGTTCATTACTGGGAAGAAACTTAAAGCACTGATCGAGTGCTTTCACTATTTTTTGCTGCCTTTTTCAAATTTTGGAATATGTATGCATGTCAAGAAACTTCATGTCCTTTTATCTTTTGCTCACTCTTGTTTGGAGCAGGTTTTTGATGAATCACCATCTTGATTTTTCCCTAACTGCTTTACGCTAGCTTTGGCCTCTGCCAAGAATTTAGGATCAGGTTCATGTTTATCTAAGGGTTCTCGCATTGCGAAGCATATGCAAAATGCAATAACCACATTGACTCATATGACGACAATAAATTCGCACAGTAATGTCATATAATGAGGAGACATGTCAGTTACACCTGTTCCAGATGGACAATAGTTTGTTAAGAATCTTAATCTCCCTGACTACTAAGGGAAAAAGAAAGTTTGGCCCAGAAAAGCGTAGTAGTATGATAGCTTATGGAGATATAAGCACTTTAATTTAAAATGGTCATATAAAATATGTTGATCTTAACGCCAATAAAAGCAAGAAGAATGATGAAGAACATCGTCTCCAACACTTGGATCTTGTAACGACCCGACCGGTCGTTTAGAGCTCTGGCGCATCATTCAGTAGATTGATGCCATGAACAGCTTCATCTCAGGTATATTGACTTGTGTGTATGGTCAGAAGTCAAATTCAGGAAGTTTGGAGTCAAATCTAAATGGAAATTCTCATTTTTGAAAGCTTAAAGTTGAAGAACTGAACTACGATTGGAATTTTGAGTAAATGACCTCGGAATTGGGATCTAATAGTTCCAACATGCTCGTATGATGATTTTAAACTTGGACGTATGTCCGGATTTGGATTTTTGATAACCGGTGAGCATTTCAGCGTATATGGTGGAAGTTAGTATTTTAGAAGGATTTCATAAATTTGGGTTGGAAGGCATTTTAGAGTTATAGATGTCCGTTTGGGATTCCGAGTCTGCGAATAGATCCATATGGTGATTTTGGAGTTGGGAACGCGATCGGAAGTGAATTCGGGTGTCCGGAGGTCATTTTGAAGTCATTTGGCAAAATATATGAATTTGAAGGTTTATGAGAAAATTCGACCGGAAGTGAAAATTTTGATATCGGGGTCGGAATGCAATTCCGAAAGTTCGTGCAAGTCTGTAACGTCGAGTGTGACTTGTGTGCAAATCTTGAATCAATTCGGATTGATTTTGGTAGGAAATGAAACAATTAATCTCTTTAAGGAAAGCTTAAGTTGGAAAAGTCAACTCAACATTGACTTATGAGTTCGAGGGATCGGAACTGAATTCCGATGATTCGGTTAGTTTCGGTGGGTGATTTAAGACTTAGGAGCGCAATCGGAAGTAATTTTGGAGGTCCGGTGAAGAAGTTAGCCTATTTTGGCGAAGTTGGAATTTTGGCGGAATCCGATCGATAGGTGAGATGTTGATCCAGGAGTCGGAATGGAATTCGACAAATGCAGTAGCTTCGTTAGGTGATTTTGGATATGTCTGCAAATTTTCAGGTGATTCGGACATCGTTTGGTCGGGTTTTTGATCGAATGTGAATTTTGAAAGTTTAAGTTTAAGTTTGAATCGAATTCTAGGATTTTGGTGATTTTGATGTTTAAGGTATCGTTTTTTTTATCCGAGCAAGTTTGAATGAAGTATTAGGTTGAGTTTGTATTTTTGGTTGAGGTCCCGAGGGCCTCGGGGTGATTTCGGATGCCTAACGGGCATTTTTGGTTTTGGAAATAGTTGCTGTTGTAGCAGATTTTCAGCAGCTTTTTGGCTACTTTGGGAGCTGATATCTTGTAATCTATAAGTAATTACCAAAAGTGCAAAACACGAAAGTTGTAGACCTTCGTGTCTAGTTTCCAGAAAGCTAAAGAACTCGTAATTTGGATATTTGTACTGAAAGTTATGACCGACGGAAAAGGACTGCTGGAGCAATAGGATGTACAACTTGTATAGCACAGGTGCAAGGTACAACTCGACGAAGCACGGGCAGATTCTTTTTTTACACGAAATTGGTTTATTTCTTTCATTGATTTCATTTCGTTTGGATGATTTTGGAGAGCTTCAAGAGGGGATATCATCGGGTATTCATCGGAGGTAAGTTTCTTGACTCAAAAACATCATTTTATGGTAGAATTAACATCAATCTTCATGAATTTGGGTAGAAATTATGAAGGATTGTGGCCTAGATATTGAAAACGAAAATTTGGGTTTTGGAAGGCCAATCGAACTCCGATTTTAGTAAATTTTATATGTACGGACTCGTGGCGAGACGAGGGTTCTGGATATATGAGTTTCGAGATTTTTCGAGATGTGGGCCCGGGGCTCGGGTTTTGCCAATTTCGTGATTTTTGATATTTTTCGAGTTCTTTCGATTGGGTTATGTTCCATTAGCCTATTTTGATATATTTGTGCTGATTTGTGCTAGTTTTGACGTGCGTGGATGCCGGTTCGAGGAGCTAAGGCGTCGCGGACATGAGCTTTCGTCGGTTCGAGGTGGGTAATACTTGTAAATGATGTCCCGAGGGTTAGTAAACCCCGGACTTGCACATCTTAGTGCTGTGTTGAGGTGACTTGCACGTCGGATAACGGGCGTGGGGTAGAGCACCATTGGGGATCGTGACTTGGTCCGTCCCACGTAATAAATAATAACACCTAATTGTTGAAACGAATTGGACTAATTATGATGTTTGGGCTTCGTGCCAATTATTTGAATCCTTAAGGGATTGGTATCATTGTTTTGATAACACTGTGCATATTTTATTCTAAATTTAAGGTTTAAAATGGTATGTTTGCTATTCATCATTTTTATAAGGTTATGAAAAAAAACTTGAACAAGGTGTTAATAACATTTTTAGCTGTGAGCTAATATGATATTGTTGCCCGTAGGGCTTTCTTGATTATTTGTTAGACTGATTGGGGCTGAGGGCCATATGTTAGGACATGACATTTTATGTGAGCATATGCATACACATGCATGGATCGGACTGCACGCTGCAGTGGTATACGGATCGGGCTGCGCGCCGCAGCAGGTGTGATATTAATATCGTGCTTGGGCTGTAGGAGCCCCTCCGGAGTCCGAACCCCCACAGTGAGCACGGGTACCCAAATTGGATCGGGCTACACGCCGTAGCGGTAATATGCATTACATGGCATACATACATTGGTTTACGTGTACTACGTGGCATAACATTCAGCGCTCATACATTACTGGCACACATGCATTAGTTGCCTTATTGACCAGATCTCCTGGTGTAAATTGATAAGGAGTGCTGAGCCCGAGGGGCTGATTTGAGTGCGGACTTGCACTGCTTGAGATTGTTTCCAGGTATTGGTATATTATTATGAAATAAAGTAGTTAAAATTGAGATTTCTAAATAATCTACTCACATATGCTTGAAAGGAATAAAAAGATAGTTCCGTATTGTGTAGCATGAGATAGTGCCTATCGTGGTTTTCTTCCCTTCAGCATTATTTACTTTTATTACTGCTGAGTTGGAAGTACTCACACCCGACTCCCTGCACCTTGTGTGCAGATTCAGGTACATCACAGCAGGGCTGATCCTATTGCGGCTAGGGAGTGCTTTTGGACGGTCGAGGTAGCTGCCAGCGTTCGCAGGACCTGATTCTCCAGTTTGTCTGTATTTTTGTTCTGATCATCCCACACTTGTGCACAGTTATATTCACTATTTACACTTTGTATACTCTGTAGAGGCTCATGACTCTTGACCCTTCGGTCTATGGGAGTTGGCACATGTTGGGACTTGGTTCCCTGTTTTTAAAATATCTATCACTGTTATGCTTAAATCGGATAAAGTGAGCTTGTGGCTCCGTGGTTATTGTTGATTGGTCGGGCTGGCCTAGCAGTATGCTGGGCGCCATCACGACCGGATTTGGGGTCGTGACAAGTTGGTATCAGAGCCTAGGTTACTAGGCCTCATGAGTCTTGAGCCGGTTGGTAGAGTCTTGTGGATCGGTACGGGGACGCCTGTACTTATCCTCGGGAGGCTGCAAACCTTTAGGAAACACTTCACATTTCTTGGAATTCTTATCGTGCGTACTTGATTCAGCTTGAGTTATATTTCTTGGAAATTCCTTCCATACGCCTGTACGCGCACTCGAACGCTCAGTAATATAATTGCCTTGATGGCTTGTGATTCCCTGACTGAGGGGCGAGATATGATCTCCGTGAGTTTATGTTGGTCTAGTCAGGAGGACTTAAGGCCAGATCTTTGTCTGTGACTTGAACCACAGTGCTGATTTTACGAACTGGTATTATAAAGATTGTATGACCAGTATTGTTCCTAATTGTGGAAATGGCAGCTTGATGACGGATGAGCTGTTAGGTGTTAGACTCTTATTGTGATTTGTTGTGTAGCCCCTAGCTATGGGCGTGGTGAATATGTTCCTGTCTCTTAGTGGAAAGGTAAAATGCATTACGTGTGGTAGTATGAGCTCGGGCTCAGAAAGATCAAATGTGTTATGATATGTGCATTATGATGTCTTGTCAATTTTTTTGATGTATTGTTAGGATGGTTTTGGTAATTCTCTGGCAGGTGGATAGGCCATATTACAAAGGAAACTCTGCCGAAATTTTTGGAAAATTTGAGACTTAGAAAATATTTTTTTGTCACCTAATGATGGGCTTAGTTGTTGTGTGTGAATGAATACAAGAAGTGCAAAAGAATTAAAAGATTTTTGATGATTCGAGTCTCCGCCAAAGCTTATAAATGACTCGAGTTTAATCTCATTGTAACATTTCGGCATCACTTGAGTAATAATGCTATGAGTGGTTAAAAGTTCTTTGATGAATGGCTTCGAGCCAAGTTGGGAAGGTTGCTATTAAATAACTAATTGCACGATTGTGTGCTATGTGGGCACTGTCTTTAAGTATGTTGGGAAAATTGTGACAAGGTTATGGTGCTTCGTAGATGTGAAGAAATACTAGGATGTTTTGAACTACTATTGGTAAGGAATGTTCGGTGTATAGAAAAGAAAGATAGCTGATTGTATCTGTAAGTAATCATGTTCTGCGATGTCAGAGTTCTAACAAGGCACGAGTGGTCCTACTCAATAGGACAGTTGAATTACAACTGAATAAGGGTGAATGATGTCCGAGAATGGTTTTGCAGTGTTCAAGATTTTGCTTGTAACGGTAATGTGTCTTAAGATTGTGTATGTGGCTAAAGACGATGGTTTTGTTAGAAGGGATCAAGACTTGTGTAATGATATGTGAATGATGAGATTCTATGCATCTATATTGGAGAGTAATGATAACGAATTCAAAATCGCAGGAAGTTCTTCAAAATAAAGTATTGTAGAATGTGGTACTTCTAGGAAACATTGAGAGAGTATTCAGCGGCTTGTGAGCTTAGACCGTGTGGTCTTATGTACGAGTCTCGTGTGGTAACATGAGTTGAGATATTGTGATCCTTCAGTAAAGGAGAATATTAAATTAAAGATGAATCAGAAAGGAATTGGGTAAATGGAACAACTTGTTAATAAACTGAAACGGTATGATAAGGATACGATTAACTCCTGGTATGTGTTCGAAGTAATGAGTCTTGCAGCTATGGTGCAACAAGCTCTTGAGTGCTGGCAGTTGCGTAGCTCGATGTGGGTAGAAGGACTCAGTCCTGACAGTTAAACTTATGCACTAAATTGGGAGAAAGAGTTTGTGATGTGTTCTACCGTGGTTTGAAAGTGAGTATTTTCATGTTGGTATGCGAAGCTGGGAATGTGTAATGAGTTTTCTTCTATATGGAATCATGAAAGTCCTTGACTAGTTGAGTGCGTTTATGTTTGCGGCGCAGAAAAGGGATAGAAGTTTCCATGTTATCTTAGTGTGGTATGGTATATGCAATATGTTATGGAAAGTTGATAATAGCATGTTCAAGGTTTTGAGATCAGTTCCTAATATATGAGAAGTCATTAAAAATTATTGAGCAGCGCGGGCAGCTGCAGGTGATTTATGAATCGCTCTTTCTGGCGATTAAGGGAAAAATGGTACTACTATTCTAGTGATATGGCAGGGTATATGGTCAAAGGGACAATGTAATGTAAACTGATAATATCTAGTGGTATAAGGGTATTCTCTTGTTGGATCGATGGTGATGATTGAATTGTTGATGGCATAGGAAAAATTTCTGAATGACTTTTGTGGTATGAATGGATGATTGATGTGTGTTAAGTATTCGTACAGTGGAAGGTGGGATCAGGCATAGTGAATCATGTGTTATATAGGTAATGGATACTAGAAGTTCTCGTAATCCGCCTATGCAGTGGTTGTATATCGTGTGTATCGGCATCGTTTAGCGATCATTGGAAATTGGAAGCTCTAGTGGCTCTCTCTTAGCTTGATATGATGAATTTGGGTTATGATACCTGATTGCAGACTGGTTGTTATAAGTCATGTCGTCTAGACTAATGTGATATAGACTATGTCGGAAATGGCACAAATTGCTTAGCAGAGTGCATCGGAGTATGCTCCAGCACGGTAGTTGTACCCAGGACTAGTGGATGGTTGGTAGGTATTGCTTTGTCAATTGGGCCTTCGTGGCGGATATCAGTGCAAAGGTTTCTACTATTGATTCGGTTCCGGCATTGAGGAACATTGTTGGATGCATTTCATGTGGCCGAGCTTGAGGCTATATATATGTTTGTTGTAATGAGCAACTTGACTCAATGTGCATTTCCTCTTGCGAGATTTATGCGTGGATCGGGTGGCATGCCGCCACAGGTATGGTATCTGGATCGGGTGGCACGCCGCCACGGGTATGTTATTGGAACGGGTTGCGCGCCGCAACCGTGTGATGTGGAAAATATAGTTTCCTATAAGTTACTTTGTATACAATACTTCCTAGCTTCTAAGGAATAGTCCGTATTGGGTACCGCTCGGGAAATAGCACATCGGTTATGTCCATTCAGGATTTGATAGCATATATTAAATGTATCACCGCGGGTGTGATTGATTGCTTGAGTACAGACCTAAATATGTGCGTGGCTGACCGTTTTGAGCATGGTGACTTGAGGTGCTCCATGAGTAATAGTGCTTGGATAGAATCGTGAGTTGTGGCAAGGCCACGTGATTGTCACACCTCCTTTTTACGCGCACGCGAGGGCACAAGGGAGTTTTTTCCAATTAAAGGACAATCGAGACGGGATCAATTTATTAAATTCAGAGTCGCCACTTGGAAAAATAATGGTGTTCCAAGTCACCGGTTTAATCCCGAACCGAGGAAATTTATGACTCCGTAATACAGTCCGCGAAACTAGAAATCTGGATAAGGAATTCTGTTAACCCGGGAGAAGGTGTTAGGCACTCCCGGATTCCGTGGTTTTAGCACGGTCGCTCAATTGCAATTTTTGTTTCTATCCGATTCTTTTATATATTTTAACTATGTGCTTTTAATGCTCCGCTCTTATTTTTAGAAGAATTGCGACGTTACGAAAACACATTTCGAGCCGCACCGTAACCGGTACGCCTGCGACTCTAATGTATTTCAGTTCCGCCGAGAGTAAGATTTGGGTCACATAAATGCACACCCGTATTCAGGAAAGTAATTTTATTTCAAGTCGTGCCTAAAGAGTCTATCGTCTATTTACTTTGGGAAAAGGACCGTGAAATTCACTAGACGATCCTTCCAGGTCTAAGTTTTCATGACAATTATTCGAGGGCCCCACAATGGTGTATTTTTGGCGAGGCTCGTCTCGTTTATTTTAAAAGGACAAACCTAAAGTGACTACATTTTTCTACTAAGTTCGTCTCTAAATAAAAGAGAAAAGGTCCTAATTTATTGCATGTTTATAAGCTCGGACCTCTTATTAGTTATTAAATCAATGTGAACGGAAATTGCACTCGAGCTTGCATAAGGGAAATTGTTTTATGCCTTATTCTACGAGCGAATAATACTAAAACTAAAATTATAAATAGCATACAAATTTGACAAAATATCGGAACAAACTAACCATTCTCTAATTAATTTAAACCGACAGTATTAGATAAATTGAGCCAATGGAGTTGACTATGTGTAATACAAAAGTCATTTTGAACTTCATGCTAACGTTCATCACTAATATTAGTTACTAATTTTATTCAAATTGCTATTTAAAGCGATGTCATTTACTCAAGTGACCTAGTAAATTCCGACAAGAATCATTCAAATTAATTGATCTACAAACGCTCATTAGCGGATTATTTTTAGTCTACCTTCATTAACTACTAATACTACTTATTTTGAGATTTAATCTAAATGGTAATGTCTTACTCGAACCTGCTTTCATGCCATCAACTAATGAAATGCTATCACAATAGGATATCAGTGAATCCTTTCTAATTTTCTACCTGCTAGGCTTAATTGAAATCCAAATCTATTAACAATCATCCTAATAGTCTCAAATATTTGAAAATGCTCGAGTACCAGCAACGTTTTCAAAGGTTCAAATTAATGTAATTACACAAAAGGACTATTAACAATCTAAAATGTTAAATGAATGAACTACTTCATCACATCATCCGGAAGAACACAAAAGAAACTGAAAACAGGCTTAAACTTCATATTCTCCATGCATTCATCTCACAGCTTCAGTTTGGAACTATTGAATTATAGAGGTGTACCTGGTGATCGAAAAAAACAAGAAGAAGAACCAAATCAGCCACAGCAGTGTCACAGCAGGATGGGCAAATCACAGCAGCCACTTATAGCTCTAACCAAACAACCAGAACAGACCCACAGAACTTGCAAAAAAAAAAACCAAACGGCAACCACTCAAATCCCAAACAGACCCACTCAACTTCCAAGCTAAAACCAGGCAGACCAACAAATGATTTAACCTTTCAACAGACCATAAATCCAATAGGAACAGGTAACACTTTGAAGAAAGAAGAAGAACTCCAGATACTTGGATTCCAAAACAGACAAAACAACCTTCAGCTGACCCTTATGATGTGATAAACAGCAGAATCCTCAATATTCTCTCCCTATTCTCTATGCTTAAGACCTCTTAATTTCTTCTTTCCCAAGTGTATGCCCTCATGTGTGTGTTTAAGGTCTATTTTTTTCTGTTTTTCTATCTCTTTTTGTGTCTGTCTATGTGTGTAGCCTCTGTCCCTATCCGTGTGTGCTGTGTGTCCTATATAGTGTTTTTTTCAGATTTTCCTCCTAGTGGGGCAGCACACTCAAACTAACCCCTGCCCATAATTCTTGATCAGACAATCCCATGCTCTTCTCTGTGTTCCCCATTAGTGTGTGTTTAACCCCTTTTTTAATTCAATCCAGCATGGGTCTTTAATTATCTCCTCTTAGATCCCTTCCATTATGTCTTGTATCCCACTACCATGTTTTAATTGTATTTTAATGCATAGTACAGAGCACTCTAATTAAACAATTCTCCAATGCTTTTACTTCCTAAATTAAGCTCCCTGATGCCTAGAGTTACTGTTTTAACTTAAATCAATCATCATTCTGAAGCTATAACTAATTCTTTACTCTAAGTCAGTCAATAATTATTGCTAAGGAGCTCAAATCAAATTGAGTATCCTCAACAGGGATCAATTTGAGTGAATACAGGTCTGTGCAGATTCGAAACAATACACAAACTTAACTGAATCAAAACTAAGCAAAACAATACACAAACAAAAATACAGGTCTGTGCAGATTCGAAAACAGAAGGCTTCCAATTTCAACTTCGCAACGACTAACGGCGAACAACTATATATGACTAAATTGATTGAATACCAACTGAATTTAAACAAACAAATAGACTCCTAGACTTATGAACTCCGCATTTGAACTAAGGCGTGACAGAAGAGATGAAGATTATTACTAAAATATGAAACAAACGAAAACAGAAGAGAAATTGAAATCAAAGAAAAGGAGAATAAAGAAACAACAATTGTAGATACCTAAAACCCAATCCGAGCCTGCTTCGAATTTGAAAGTCACACTTCATTTGAAGTTGAAATAAACCTTAATCGGATGTTCTCGGCTGAGAACACACGACTAAGGTTGATTAACAACCTCAAATTCTCTAGCCTCGTGACTGGACCCCTAATTTAATCCCCAAATAACATCATCTGCTTGTTATTTTCTGAGAAACCATCGAACAATATTATTCCAGGACTAAATAGACCTTGAATGCTAAGGAAACTTCGAGGGAAGCCCCTGCATGAACGAACTCGCTATGGCTTCTAGGGCTCAGATTTTCGAATTAAAATTCGAAGAGTTCTAGTATTATTTGGGGGTTACTGGTTGAATTTTTGGAATGGTGAGACCGAGATAAGGCTAGGGTGTGATTTTCACGGTCATCGGAGAAGGGGCCGCCGGGTTTCAGACGGTAGGGAGGGGTGGCGGCCGTTAGGGTTCTTGGATTGGGGATTTTCAGGAATGGGAATGGTTTGGGGGTATTGGGGGGGAGATGATATATCAAAATTGCCTGAATTGATATGAACCGTTGGATTATAAAAATCCAACGGTTGTGATCTTGGTTTGTTTTTGGAACGGGTAATGGGTCGGGTTAAACAAAAATGGGTAAGGGAAGATAGGATCTTGGCCGTTGATCAATCTTGAGATCAATGGTCCAAATCAAGTATGACCAAACGACGTCGTTTGGATATCTCTAAGGAGGGTTCGAATTGGACTGGGTAATTGGGCCGCTTGGACTTTAGGGAATTTGGGCTTATCCGAATTTCAAACCAAGTTTTCAATTACTTCCTTTTCCTTAATTAATTAGTTCCTAATCTTATTAAAACAAAATTCTAACTATACTACAAAATTAAATAAAGTTTATAAAAGTACTAATTAAGTTATATTAATAATTAACATACATAATTAAATATCAACTAAATATAAAGTGAAATCACACAATTGGACAATAAATGGTAAAAAATGCAAAAATACATTATTTTTTGTTATTATTATTTATTTTTTTTTTCGTGAAACAAACTTAATTACTCTAGATTGCAAACATGAATTAATATGCAAATGCAAACACTTTTTGTATTTTAAATAGACTCGCACACACAATAATGCAAATAATAAGAGAAAAATAACACAAAAATCACAAAAAATCACGCACAACACAAAACTATTTTATTTTGAAATTTTTGGGAGTAATTCTCATGTAAGGCAAAAATCACGTGCTCACAAGGGCCCCTCTTTGCGCGGAAACAACGAAGAGTTTTTCGTGCAAAGATAAATGAGCATGTATGAGCGAGTTTTGCCCGTTTGAATACTCCGTGGGAAGCATTTTGAAAGAGCTTGACCGAGCCTTTGCTTCGGAGGCCTCCTACATATCCTGGGCTCAACAGGAATCAGGTCAATGTAGTTCGGGAAGTTCTGGTAGCTGGGACTACCATGACTGTTGTGATCTCGCTGTTATTGCTGTTACCGCTGTTACTGCTGTTGCCAATGCTTAACCGATCCCCTTATTACACCGTGCTAAACAAAATAAGAAGCTAGACTAAGTTACAGTACTACAAATTCTTATCTATCTCTTTTAACTTGGCCTTGTCAGGCTCCTTGCCATCCTGTCTGACTTGACGTCCTTCTGATGTTTCTTCTCTTCTGCCAGTTGTTATTTCGGTCTATCTTGATTGCCGAACCCCGACCATTGCTTCTTTCTTTATGATCTTTGAACTATTCTCCTTTGCAATCCGAATCTATCTTTTCTGACCCTTGTTGCCTCTCCCTGCTTACTAACTCGGATTCATGCCGGAGATTTCTGTTACGTTCAACCGCTTTTCTCAACCAAATTAAAATAGATCGCCACTCCATTCTCCAGGCGGGCTCCCTGACTTCAACTACTACTTCAAAATAAAATCGCCACTCCATTCTCCAGGCGGGCTCCCTGACTTCAACTACTACTTCAAAATTAAATCGCCACTCCATTCTCCAGGCGGGCTCCCCGACTTCAATTACAACTTCAAAATTAAATCGCCACTCCATTCTCCAGGCGGGCTCCCTGACTTCAACTATAACTTCAAAATTAAATCGCCACTCCATTCTTCAGGCGGGCTCCCTGACTTCAACTATAACTTCAAAATTAAATCGCCACTCCATTCTCCAGGCGGGCTTCCTGACTTCAACTACAACTTCAAAATTAAATCGCCACTCCATTCTCCAGGCGGGCTCCCCGACTTCAATTACAACTTCAAAATTAAATCGCCACTCCATTCTCCAGGCGGGCTTCCTGACTTCAACTACATCTTCAAAACTAAATCGCCACTCCATTCTTCAAGCGGGCTTCCTGGCTTCAACTACAACTTCAAAACTAATCGCCACTCCATTCTTCAGGCGGGCTTCCTGACTTCAACTACAACTTCAAAATAAATTGCCACTCCATTCTCCAGGCGGGCTCCCCGACTTCAACTATAACTTCAAAATTAAATCGCCACTCCATTCTCCAGGCGGGCTCCCTGACTTCAACTATAACTTCAAAATTAAATCGCCACTCCATTCTCCGGGCGGGCTCCCTGACTTCAACTACTGCTTCAAAATTAAATCGCCACTCCATTCTCCAGGCGGACTCCCTGATTTCAACTATAACTTCAAAACTAAATTTCCACTCCATTCTCCAGGCGGGCTCCCTGACTTCAACTATAACTTCAAAATTAAATCGCCACTCCATTCTCCAGGCGGGCTCCCTGACTTCAACTACAACTTCAAAATTAAATCGCCACTCCATTCTCCAGGCGGGCTCCCTGACTTCAACTACAACTTCAAAATTAAATCGCCACTCCATTCTCCAGGCGGGCTCCCTGACTTCAACTATAACTTCAAAATTAAATCGCCACTCCATTCTCCAGGCGGGCTCCCTGACTTCAACTATAACTTCAAAATTAAATCGCCACTCCATTCTCCAGGCGGGCTCCCTGACTTCAACTATAACTTCAAAATTAAATCGCCACTCCATTCTCCAGGCGGGCTCCCTGACTTCAACTATAACTTCAAAATTAAATCGCCACTCCATTCTCCGGGCGGGCTCCCCGACTTCAACTATAACTTCAAAATTAAATCGCCACTCCATTCTCCGGGCGGGCTCCCCGACTTCAATTACAACTTCAAAATTAAATCGCCACTCCATTCTCCAGGCGGGCTCCCTGATTTCAACTACATCTTCAAAATTAAATCGCCACTCCATTCTCCAGGCGGGCTCCCTGACTTCAACTACTGCTCACTGATTTCATCCTATCTCGATTACCTTCCTTTGCCTTTTGTACCATATCCTTGTTCCCGCATTACCTCTCGGACCACCTTCTCTTCTGAATTATCCTGTCTTGGAATTGCTTTCCCCTAGGTCGTGTTACTTTTCTTCTGGCTGCTGGGGATATTATGGAACTGTTTGCTCGCCTGCTGGGGGTGATGCTGCCGAGGAAGTATTCTTTGTTTCCTTCGCTCCTCATTCTCTTCCTTCTTCCCCTACCTCTTCTGGGACTCACGCTTTTGCCTCCTCGAACAAATTATGGGATGTAATACTGCTAGGGGAATTTCGAAGCCGTTGTTTTATTCTCCCCACAACTGCTGGGGGTGATACCAAGCTCAAATATTACCCCGTCGTGTCGTCTGGCCTTTCTCAAAACTATTCTGCTCGGAGCTGGTACTCCCCGAAATCTTGTGTTGCTTTCTATCCTCATCCTCTGAGGTCTGGCTTTCCAGAAAATTTTCGCAACAGGAGAAAATTTTCTGCCCCAGTTTGATAAACTTCTGGACGGTATGCTTTTCTGCCAACGAACCCTCTTTTCCTGCTTTTAAATCAAAGAAAAATTGTTAGTTTCAAAATGCGGCGAGTGGTCGTGCCACTCTTGTTGAGGCCATTTTCTTTTCTCTTTCAGCTGCTTGGCCTTTCTCGAACTTTGCGGGCGACGTTAACGCTTGCTGGGGACGATGCTCTTTCCACGAACGACCTCTCATCTTTCCTTTTATTCCAATCTTTGGTTTGATCCGACTCTTTTTAGCCGGTGATATGTTGCGCGAAATCATCTTTCGGACATGCCACATGTGTCCATCATACTCCATAATTCTTGCGAACCTTCCACTCAGCCTGTCATCCCAATCTTACTATCGTAACGACTTCTGTCTTATTGCCTCGTTCCATGCCTATTCACTTTCAATATACCGCTTTGGGAGACTTGGTAGTAAGCTTTGAAAAATCAATTTTCGAAAATGAAAGAAAAGAAAAGAATACTGACCGCAAATGACAAAAGAAGAGAAAACTTTTCTGAACTCAAAAATAGGAAAACTTATCTGAATGTGTGCCTGATCCAATGTTATGCCGCGCCTTTGAGATTAAACTACCCAGTCTATTCATGTCAATCCCTTTCTGATACCGCGTCCTGCTAGAGGTAAACGGGTGTCCCAACCTTGTCTCATGCCGATATCTTGTACCCATCTCATCCTGTCACCTCACAGTGCCCTTCAAAGGGTTTTCACTAATGAGATTCTCTCATTTCTCTCTATCTCCCGTCGCCTTAAGGTGCCCGTAAAGGTTTTCACCGTAAGACTCTCTCATTTTACTTCTCTCAACTTCCTTCGCCTTAAGGTGCCCGCGAGGGTTTTCACCGTTAAGCCTCTCTCATTTATGCTTTCTTTCCTTGCGGCGGGGTATCACCCCTGAGATTCCCTCTAGAGCGTTATCCCCTTTCGGCTTGTGCATCCTGAATTCAATCGAGGGTCGGGATGTCACTCTTGGCTTTCATTCACATGCCTTGGCACTTCTCAAATACTGATCGAGAGGTCTTTCTGGTTTTTGATATGGTTTCTGCGCGTGAGGCTGAAGAAAGGGGTTTAGCCTCAACGGTTAGCTTATTACAACTTTCGGAATCCACACTATCTTTCCAACGAAAACAATGACTTCTGCCCCAGTTTTGTTGCTTGGGGGATTTTTTGATTTTTATTTATTATGACCGAGCCGTGTGGCGCCTACGTATCCTTCTTGAGGAATCAGGTCGAACGTAGTTCACTTTTTCTTGTATTACTTCTTTGTTTCTTTTCTATTCTGTTACACATCTTCGTTGATGATTCCGAAAGAGGGTATATGAAAGAATAATTAAGGCTCAAATGGGGAAACAAAGGTTAAAGTGTGTGGGTAGTAGAAAAATTGCCTCTGTCATTTCATTCTCCGAAAAAATGCCAAGTACACACAAACGAAACCAAACGTTGACAAACGCATTAAAGAATTACACATAATATCTCTTGACTGCATCAGAATTGATAGCCATATCGGTGCATCTTCCCTCAATATCCGTCAGACATAGAGCGCCGTTGGATAATACTCTAGTCACCACAAATGGTCCCTGCCAATTTGGAGCGAACTTGCCTTTCGCTTCGGCCTGATGGGGTAGAACTCTCTTCAGCACATGCTGTCCCACTTCAAATCTCCCGGGACGTACCTTCTTGTTATATGCTCTCGCCATTCTCTTTTGATACAATTGGCCGTGACATACTGCTGTCAATCTCTTTTCATCGATCAAGCTCAATTGCTCCAATCGGGTTTTGACCCACTCGTCGTCATCAATCTCAGCTTCAGCGACAATTCGGAGGGATGGGATTTCAACTTCTGCTGGTATTACTGCTTCGGTCCCGTATACCAACAAGTAAGGAGTTGCACCTACCGAAGTCCGGACGGTAGTGCGATAACCTAACAGCGCAAATGGTAACTTTTCATGCCACTGCCTAGACCCTTCTATCAACTTCCTCAATATCTTCTTTATGTTCTTGTTTGCTGCTTCGACCGCACCGTTTGCTTTTGGGCGATACGGTGTGGAATTTCGGTGTGTAATCTTGAACTGTTGACATACCTCTTTCATCAATCCACTGTTAAGATTTGCACCGTTATCTGTAATGATCATTTTCGGAATTCCGAACCTACAAATGATGTGGGAGTGTACGAAGTCCACCACTGCCTTCTTGGTCACCGATTTGAATGTTTTGGCCTCCACCCACTTGGTAAAATAATCAATCGTTACCAGAATGAACCTGTGACCATTGGAAGCCGCAGGCTCAATAGGTCCAATAACATCCATACCCCATGCGACAAACGGCCATGGTGCCGACATTGTATGCAATTCAGTCGGCGGAGAATGAATCAGATCTCCGTGTATCTGACACTGATGACACCTTCGCACGAAACTTATACAATCTCGCTCCATAGTGAGCCAATAGTATCCTGCTCGAAGAATCTTCTTTGCCAACACGTATCCGCTCATACCCAACACGAAACTATTTTTATTTTTTTGAATTTTCTGGGAGTACTTCTCAAGTAAGGCAAAAATCACGTGCTCACACCCTCCACTAAGGAAAAATCCGTTCGCCAACCGCCGAATAGCTCGCTTTTGATCTCCAGTTGCTTGCTCCGGGTATACTCCTAACCTGAGGTATTCCTTGACATCATGAAACCACGGCTCACCATCCACCTCTTCCTCTATCACATTACAATAAGCATGTTGATTCCGGATCTGGATATGTAATGGATCGACACGAACCTTGTCCGGGTGATGTAGCATCGACGCTAAAGTAGCTAGAGCGTCGGCAACCTCATTATGCATCCTTGGGATGTGTCTGAATTCTACTGATCGAAAGCGCTTAGTCAGATCATGCAAGCACTGACGATACGGGATAAGCTTTAAATCTCTGGTTTCCCATTCTCCCTGAATCTGATGTACCAGAAGGTCCGAGTCCCCCAAGACCAAGACGTCCTGTACATCCATGTCCACCGCTAATCGCAGCCCCAAGATACATGCCTCGTACTCGGCCATATTATTGGTACAGTGGAAACGCAGTTGAGCAGTAACAGGATAATGATGTCCTGTTTCAGATATGAGCACAGCCCCTACTCCGACTCCTTTTGCGTTCGCCGCTCCGTCGAAGAAGAGCTTCCACCCTGGATCCTTGGTTAGTTCTAACCCCTCAATTTGCAACACCTCCTCATCCGGAAAATACGTCCTCAAAGGTTCGTATTCGTCATCAACAGGATTTTCAGGCTAAGTGATCGGCCATGGCTTGAGCTTTCATAGCCGTCCTTGTCACGTATATGATGTCGAACTCCGTAAGTAATATTTGCCATTTTGCTAACCTCCCCGTAGGCATAGGTTTCGGAAAATATACTTCAACGGATCCAAACGCGAAATGAGGTAAGTGGTGTAAGAAGACAAGTAGTGTTTCGGCTTTTGGGCTACCCAAGTCATGGCGCAACATGTCTTTTCTAGATGAGTGTACTTGACCTCGTGGATCGTAAATTTCTTACCGAGGTAGTAAATGGCCCGTTCCTTCCTCGCCCGTAAGATCATGCGCCTAGTACGCGACCGAACGAATTCTCCGAACCGTCGAATAAAGAATCGGTGGTCTACCTGGTTCGGAGCGGAACTAGTACGGGTGGATTTGACGGATACCTTTGATCCGGTCAAACGCTTCCCGACATTCCGCCGTCCATTCTATCGCGGCGTCTTTTTTCAATAGGCGGAATATGGGTTCACGAGTTGCCGTAAGCCGGGCAATAAACCTACTGATGTAATTCAACCTTCCCAACGGACTCATTACCTCTGTTTTATTCTTCGGCGGGGTAACTCCTGAATGGACTTGATTTTGGAGGGGTCCAACTCAATGCCCCGTCGGCCGACGATGAATCCTAGCAGCTTTCCTGATGGAACTCCGAACGCGCATTTGGCCGGATTAAGCTTGATGTCGTACCTTCGGAGTCTTTGAAAGAACTTCCTGAGGTCAGCAACATGGTCTTCCTGACGCCTAGATTTTATGATCACATCATCCACGTACACCTCAATTTCCTTGTGTATCATGTCATGGAATACCGTAGTCATCGCCCTCATATATGTTGCTCCCGCATTCTTCAAACCAAACGGCATCACTCGGTAGCAATAAGTCCCCCACGGTGTGATAAAAGCCGTCTTTTCTGCGTCCTCTTCATCCATCAAAATCCGATGATATCCCGCATAACAGTCCACAAAGGATCCAATTTCGCGTCCGGCGCAATTATCAATCAGGGATATGGATATTGGGAAGTGGGAAATTATCCTTAGGACTTGCCTTGTTGAGATTGCGATAGTCCACGCATACCCTGATCTTTCCGTCTTTCTTTGGCACCGGTACTACGTTAGCCAACCATTCAGGGTATCGAGTGACACGAATGACTTTCGCCTGCAACTGCTTGGTTACCTCCTCCTTAATCTTCACACTCATCTCCGTCTTGAATTTCCGCAGCTTTTGCTTGACGGGAGGATATGCCGGATCAGTGGGTAATCTATGAACCACTAGATCAGTGCTGAGTCCTGGCATGTCGTCGTACGACCATGCGAAAATATCTTTAAACTCCATGAGTGTTTTGATCAATTCTTCTCTCAGATTGGGTTCAATATGGACACTTATCCGGGTTTCTTTGACGTCATCGGCATTCCCTAGATTAACGGCCTCAGTATCATTTAAATTCGGTTTGGGTTTTTCCTCGAAGTGACTTAATTCTTCACCGATTTCTTTTACGGCTTCATCATCGCCGTACTCTGACTCACTCTCGTCACTTCTTATTTCATGTGTTATTATTTCCAAACCCGATTGACTTTCTAGACTGGGTTGATTAATCTTTAAGCACGCCATATCATTAAGATCAGTTGCAAGAAGGCTGTTCAGAAAAGTAAAAGAAAGAAAAGATAAACAAAATTAGACACGAAGGAACCAAATTTCATTGATGGGAATTGTACAAAAGGAAAACAAACTGCAAACTTAAATCAGAAATGATCAAAACAACGGGATTTTACTCCGGGGACAAACCCCCAACACAACATTTCGAAAGAAAAACAATCCAAGACAAACTACCAAGACTCCTTCCGGACAGGGAGAGGAGTAGCCTTCCAGTTATTCAGCTTTGCCTTTGGTCCCACAAATTGTATCTCGGCGTGACTAGATCCTTCACCGTCCTCGAGCATACATACATCTGTGAATAGGTCCTCGAACTTCCCGAAGAACTCTTCATCTGGCCTGATCGTAGGACCGGGAATCTTTGTCGCTGGATGTCCTCTTGCTCCGGACCTGATAAAAGATTGGGAAAGGCGTGGAACAGGTTTTGAGAGCATCCATGTCTTCTGCCTACTCTTCTTTGCTCGCCGGATGTCCTCTGAGGTTGGCTGGAATCCCAAGCCGAAGGTTCCCAAGTTCTCGACCACAGATACCGGCTGTATGATTCCTTGCAGAGATGCACCTAGACCTTTACCGGGTATGAAACCATGTCTCAACATTTCATGCGCCACCATGACATCCGCAGTAATTGTTTTGTCGCCGGGAATACATTCCCCTTCCGGAACTCGGTGGGCGGACACCACATCGCAGACCTGATACACCCACGGCCCAACATCTTCTTCTGTTTCAACAAAGGGAATGATGGTGCCTGATTGTGGATCGTTCTCTCCATGGACGACGATCTCCTGCTGGTCCCATTCAAACTTGACGAGCCGGTGTAAGCTGGATGGAACTGCTCTTGCGGCATGAATCCATGGTCGCCCTATTAGGAGGTTATATGACACCACCATGTCCAGCACCTCGGAATTCCATGGTGAACTCCACTGGCCCAATCGTCAAGATCAACACTATGTCACCAACCGACGCTTTGCCTCCTCCGTCAAACCCTCGAACACATACCCTGTTCTCGCGTACCCGGCCGATGTCTACTTTTAATTTGCCCAGTGTAGAGAGAGGACAAATGTTAGCACTGGACCCATTATCGACCAAGACTTTGGTAACCACCGCCTCTTCACACTTCACCGTAAGATATAAAGCCCTGTTATGCTCAGTGCCTTCCTCAAGCAACTCGTCATCGGTGAAGGTGATCCGATTTGCTTCGAAGATCCGATTGGTGATCTTCTCCAAAATGGCTCACTGAGATTTTATCCGGTACATGTGCCTCATTCAGGACTTTCATTAATGCTTGCCGATGTTCTTCAGAATGTATCAGCAAGGATAGCAATGATATTTGCGCCGGAGTCTTCTTTAACTGCTCTAAGACAGAGTAGTCATGCAGCTTCATCTTCTTCAAGAATTCTTCCGCCTCTTCATCAGTGACCGGCTTTTTCAATACTGCCGGAGTGGTCTTCCTCAATTCCGCAGGGGCAAAACATCTCCCCGAGCGGGTCAACCCTCGGGCTTCACAAACTTCCTCTTTCACCTCCTTTCCTCTGTAGGTCGTTGTAATCCGAGCATAATTCCATGGGACAGCCCGGCTATCAGTTACTGGCAACTGCGTTGCTGGCTGGATGATGAAAGGATCCATTCGAACGCCTGCTACTGTAAAAATGGGCTTGATTGCTGCCCCTGGTACAACTATCTTGGCCGGCTTCACCGGTACTTCGTTCACACTTTCCTTTCCTGCTTCCGACTCTCCTGGTATGTCTTTCTTGCAACCGGGCGACTCATCACAGCTTGGCCCTTTTCTCGTTCCTGCCCCGCTAGACTTAATCATCATTACAGTCTGAGAGGCTTTCTCCTTTCCTTCCTCCACCCGTACCAACTCGATCATATTGGCCTCATGATGAGTTGGAAGCGGGTTTTGGTTGATGTTGGGCTCTGTTGGAGTCTGGACTTCAATCCTGCGAGTATCAATAAGCTCCTGGATGGCCGTCTTTAGCCTCCAACATTTTTCTGTATCGTGTCCCGGACATCCCGAGCAATAAGCACAATTTACTGAATGGTCCAGGTTCTTCGGGAGGGGGTTTGGTAGCTTAGCTTCAACCGGATTTAGCAAACCTACTTGCTTCAACCGGTGGAATAGACTGGTATAAGACTCTCCTAAGGGAGTGAAAGTCTTTGGCCTTGGCGCCCTGTCGCCCCTGAATGCCTGGTTCGGACGGAAACTCGCGCCCGAGGGGTTTCTGTAAGCTCTTGGGGGTGGCTGATTGTTCTGGGGGTTCGGTGCATGCCACGGTGCACGAACAGGAGGTGCAGAATAGGATTGTGCATGGTGGACAGTAAAATGGGGATCAGGTGCGGGATAATAATGTTACGGATGGCTATATGGGTTGTGAGAGTAGTTTTGGTGGTGAGGTTGGGGTGGGCTATATTGGGGTGCGGGGCCTCTATTTCTGAACCATGCCTCGGACTCGACGGCCGCAACTTCCTCTCTCCTCTTTTTCCCCAGTACTCCTCCAGTACCACTTTGGATAGCCTGAGTGGTGGCTTTCAGTGCTGAGTAACTCATGACCTTGTTGGCCTTCAAACCCTCCTCGATCATACCCCCCATTTTTATCACCTCGATGAATGATTTGCCCACGGACGTTACCAGATGTCCGAAGTAGGTGGGCTCTAATGTCTGCAAGAAGTAGTCCACCATCTCGCTTTCTCTCATCGGCGGATCCACCCTGGCCGCCCGTTCCCTCCATCGGAAACCAAATTCCCTGAAGCTTTCAGCAGGCTTCTTCTCTAATTTTAGCAATGATAGGCGGTCGGGGATTATCTCAAGATTGTATTGGAACTGACCGATAAAAGCTTGAGCCAAATCATCCCACGTAAACCATCTACTGGGATCCTGTCTAGTGTACCACTCCAACGCCGATCCTCCCAGACTCTGGCCGAAGTAGGCTATCAGAAGCTCGTCCCGTCCTCCGGCCCCTCTCATTTTACTGCAGAACCCTCGGAGGTGGGCTACTGGGTCGCCGTGCCCCTCGTATAGGTCGAATTTGGGCATTTTAAACCCTGCTGGTAACTGGACGTCCGGAAATGGACATAGATCTTTATAGGCGACGCTGACCTGGTTGCCTAAACCGTGCATGTTCCTGAAGGACTGCTCCAGGCTTTTAACTTTTCTGGCAACTTCCTCGTGTTCCGAACTTTGGAAGTGTTTTTCCGGTTCTGCCGGATTATCCCAGTGAGGTGTATGTGATTGTGGTTCAGGAGCCCTGAAAGTAGGCTCTGGAGGATAGTAAGAGTTGTCATGGATCCGAACATATGGCTCGCTGGCCGGCCTTTGCAGAGGAGCAGGTGGAGGTGCTACAAAAACAGGGGTGACCGGAGGAGGATTTGGTTTGGCTGGTGGAATGTGGGTGGCATATGGATTTTCCCCCTGAAAGTATGGATAGCTCGGGGCGCTTGTTGAAGGATCGATGGGCGGATGTTCCGGAGCTAAGGCGAGAGTAGGGCGGTTTGGTGAAGACTGTTCCCTGGCCCAGGCCAGGTGCATCTCTGTTATCTGTTGTTTTAACCGGTCTACCTCTTCTTTCATGATTTGTAGCTCGGATTTTTCTTCCTCGAGACTCTTGCCAGAACTCGACATGCTTACGGTAACTGGTCCTTTGGATCTAGTACGGTAGTGATGGCTGGCCAGTATATTCTGTCAAACCAACTGCTAAACTTTCTGGTATACGCAACAAACTTGTTAGTTCACCGAGTTTGACAGATATGTTATAGCACGTTGGATGCAATGCACCTAACCAAATAACCCTTTCTACGTGTACTCTTTAACATGCGTCATTCCGGCCCTTTTTTTCTTTTTCTTTTTCTTTTTCCTTTTTTCTTTTTCGACTATCTTTGCAAGCCTTATTGTTATTTAGCCTTTGGATTCTTTTTCTTTCTTTTTAGTGGTGGTCGAATCTTATGCGGATTGCCTACGTATCACGTTCTCGCGTGAATCAGACCGAGCGTAGTTCTGTTAACAAGATTGTGGCGAAATTCAGTAACTTTTATATCAAATAAAACCGTGTAGTTACAAAACACGTCTTACAACAATCAACAAAACAAAAGAAAATGCTTGACTCGAAAACGTAAAATAACATGCCAACTGGCTTGACCCAATATTTCAAAAATACATTTTTAATCAAAGGTCTACTGCTCTAAAATTCCTGGGGGCCCGCGAGGCATCATTCGGCCTTGCCGCGGGCCTGGGCGTGAGGTCCTTGTGTAGTCCCCTTAATTCTTCCATGATCCGATGAACATAGCCCATAATTGAAGCAAAAAGGTCGGCGCGGGGCATTTGTTCACAAGCTAGGCACTTTATGGTGACATAGTGCCCGATTTCTCCAATTCTGTCCTTGATCATGTCCCTTTCTCCGAGTAGCCGCTCTATCTGCTGGTTTTTCGCCCCCAATCTTCGAGCGTTGTTGGTGACTTGGTCTAGGAGCCTGTCTATTTGTTCTTGCAGTCGAGCCATCAAGTTGTGGCAACGGTCGAGGTCTGCTCTGGCATCTTGGGCTTGCTTAAAAACCCGCTCTCTGAGGACAACATTTGCTTCCCTTAAACTGGTGACGATATCAGTGTAATCCTCTTCTACCCGTTGTAGGTGAAGTGCATGTTGATGTGCCTCTTTTCTCCAGCTAGCTCGGATCCTCATTGTTTGGGCTTTAGACTCTTCCAATTCTCTTTGGACATCGGCAACTTGGCTTTTCAAACCCTTTATCAATTTTTCGTCTGCCCGACTCCTCAACTGTCTGTCAGCATCCCTTTTCATTTGCTGGATTTGAGCTCTCAGAAAGTCATTTTCTTGTGCCAACTTCTTTTTATCTCCTTCGTTGGCGGCGGTTTGCACATCCATTTCAAATTGGAGCTCTTGGGTCCGTTGTTCTATCCTGCTGATCTTTGTTCTATAGGCTTCTTCTCTAGCCAACCAGTCCCATTGTTCTCGTGACGCTCCAGCAAACTCCCTGAGGTGAGGCCTTTTTGCGGGCCTTTGATGCTCCGGATCTCTACTATACCATGCAGGGTATTCCGACGATACTTCGCCCCGGGCTCGATCTCGCACCCGAGTGTCTATTTTTAATGTCTGACACTCACTCCAAATCTTTCGGACCAGTGCTTCAGGGAACTGTCCTCCTGGTCCAATTTCAACTACGTGTGGGCTGAGGTCTTCTTCTTTTGGGATTATTTGGCATCGTCCCAACCGTCTCAATACTCGACCTGGTGCGTAGGGCTGGATGCTGTTGAGGCCCATTAGCAATAAATATGATTCTGCGGCTGATGCATATATGACTTCTTCCACGGGTAGCCAACCAAACGTCCATTCTATCTCGCTGGCTGTAGTCGAACGCAAAAATCGTATCCATCCGCCGATCCCCTCCGGCAACTCATGTCCCTCGACCCTTGCAGGAAATTCTTCTATACAAGTTTTCTTCGGTGAACTATACCTCATAAATTGCGGATGACGACATAAGTGATCGATCATCCACATTTGGAGCAATACATTGCAAGCTTCAAAGAAAGTCCCTCCAGCTTTGCAGATGGTGAGTGCACGAAAGATATCCGATATTATCATGGGAGCCAAAGTACTGTTGTTCTGTTTCATCAAAGTGCTGACGACCCCTGCCACTTGTATGTTGATATTCCCATCTTTTCTAGGAAATATGAATGAACCTAGGAAAGCTATCATGAAGGCGATGCGTCTATGCTCCTCCCATTTTACCCGATTGTCTCCGCTGCAGATTTTGCTTTTGTGTTTGTTAAAGCCCCCATAGTGACCATATTTGTCATATAGAAATGCCAAAGTGCAGAACCCTTCTGATAAGTCTGGGTTGTGTACAGTTCTGCGGATCTTTACCGTATCCAAAAACCGATGTACCGTCACTACCCTTGGTGCAATAAGGTATTGATCCCTCATAGGGACTTTTGGTCTTCCGACATATCCGGCTAATTCTTCCAGTGTTGGTGTGAGTTCAAAGTCTGAAAAGTGGAACACATTGTGTGCCGGATCCCAGAATGAGATCAAAGCTCGTATGATGTCTCCTCTCGGGGGAATATTTAGCAGCCCCACTAGATCTCCCAAGTACAGCTTAACGGTATCTTGTCCTTGCTCACCCAAGTCGCTCCACCACCTGTGCAAACTTAAGGGGACCTTGTTTATGATAGCTTCGGTTGTATTCTGACTCGTGCTCATTCTGCACATTTATTTAAGGTAATTCTTAGATGAAAGCGAAATTTTTATTTGCCCCAAAACTATCTTTTCAAAAAAACGAAACGGGCCCCAAGAATTGACTGGTCAAAAAAGTGGTCGTTAAGGCAAAATTAAATATCTTGGCGTTCCGCCATTGAAACTTATTTTTTGAAATATGGGAGTTGGACCCGTTTAAAGGTTGCCTACGTATCTCACACTCGGTGAGAATCAAACTCGCGTAGTTCGGTCCGTCAAAACAACTATCTTTCCTTTATTGACTGTCAAAACCCATTTTGTCAAAAACCCATTTTGTCGGCAAAGTCAATCTTCTGCCGTCTTTTATCGGCAAACTAAATTCGTGGACTTGTTGGTGAAACGTATTTTTGTATTTTTCTGAAAGATATTTACTTCCCCATACTATTTCCTTTTGTGTTTTTTTCTTTTTCTTCGGTATTTAAAGGAACCCGGTCAGCATGTCAGTCTAAATAGATGCTAACAACAAATATGATATGGCAAGATGGTCTTTCCTTTCAGGTTACCTGTCCTAGACGGACCCAACCCCTGTGTTGAGTCCCCTAAGTCAGAGATGATGCAAATAAACGTCCTGAATCTAGGCTCAATATCCTGATGCTTTTCAATGATACTAGACCGTGTACCCGAGCGGACGACTCGGATTTGAGGAAGGAGCTACGTACCGGGGACCCGCGGGATCGTCCGACTTTGTAACTTATCCTGCCTCTTTTCTTACTTTGGTATTGACACTAACAGAAAGG